>JALPQI010008951.1:0-53700 GCA_025490895.1 Thaumatotibia leucotreta
ATAAAATCAAAATTAGTACATGCAAATAAACGACTGCCGATGCCGAATGTTTGTAGTTTAATTCGAACCACATAAATGAATGGCATATTGGTGTATGTATTAAGGGATTATTGGGGTCTCAAACCTAGCGGTACTTTTGGTTGCTAGCAGCACTGGAAATTATAAGAACGGGTATCCTATGACATTTCTTCCAACAGTTCCAATGCAACCCAAATGATTAGTTGATTACAATTAATCAACAACTTTATAATTTGTTATATAAAGATCAAACCAAATCCTGAAGAATTCCGTTTACGTATATAACTTGAGAGAAATTGAGATATTTTATAATTTAGTCGAACATTTTGTACCTAGACATGTAAGCTGCTTAAAGCTACAACTAGACTTGGACGTCTTAATCTTACTAATGTTTTAAAATTTTACTTTAATTAATATGATTTCGACATTGTTTTAAGTATATTTATTTCAAAATAGTAGCTAAATATAACTTACTTAGAAAATATACACACAAAATATTGGTGGTATCTACATTACATTACAATAAAAAACTTATGTGGGATTGTTAAACTCCACTTGATTATGGCGAAGGAAAAACTTGTTTAATATTTACTTAACAAAGAATCATACTAATAGCAATAGGTGGGAAAATAACGAAACGTTTGGAGAGCTATTAAATATTGCCAAAAAAGTTGAATCAGAGCAATTTTCGTATCATAACAATGAAAACCAAAAACGCTACCGATTAAAATGTTTTCGTCAGCAGAACACTTAAACTATATTTTAATATTTATATAACATATAGTTAAGGCTACAGTTTACATCTCCTTCGTGAAATGTATAACAGAAAGCGCCGTGTCGAGAAGGTACACGGCTCCTTGGATGACGCAGAGAGCACCAACTGCCAAGCCCACCTGAAATTTAAATAAACTTTATCTAAAACACCCGCAATTCTTCATTCATCCTACGCCGCATGTTGAAAGTAGCAAGAATACGTTTGTCCCCACCCCAACTCTTCCCGTGGGTGTCGCAAGAGTCGACGATGGATTAAAGTGTGAAGATTGACGATGGGCAGCAGCGTCATCGTACTGGACACACTAACTCTCCAACCGGCTTGCCCAGTATGACGATTATGGGTGGTTACCTCCTAATACGTCCATACGCATAGGTAATAGGAGAGGCCTACGTCCAGTAGTGGACTGATATAGGCTGATGATGTGAAAATGGAGTCTGTGCGGAAAGTGAACGAAGCAAGGCACACCCTTATCTCTCACGTACCTTCACTTTTGAACAGGCTCTACAATTCACCCACACGGGCAGAGACAGGTTTAGAGACGGATTACATGTGCCTGAATTAGGATTCCTTTTGTTTCTCGCGAAAGAAATTAGGTTAGACAACAATTAAGCAAAAAATCAAGGAGGGAGGGTCAAGAGAATTTTAATTTGTGAATTTAGTCGCCGTTTTCATGACTCACACTACTCGTAGTCTTACGATTATGATAATGATTCATGCTAGTGACTTTATGATAAACAACGTGTGTAAAAAAAGGTTCTAAACCTCTTATAGGCGCCTTTCTACAGTTTCTACTATCAGAACATTGTTACTTTGATATGAAACATTGACTTATCCCAACTGGGTAAGTAACAGATATCTAGAAATGCATCTTAAATTATGTGACACCCGGAGAAGAGACAAATGAAATCACAATATTGGAATTAATATTTAAAGGCAAAGTAAGATTGTTTTTTTAAACGGTTTTGTTTTTATTGAATTGGATGGTGATTTGCCGCGTGTTGACTGCAACAAGAATACATTTTATTGATTTAAACTTTCACGATTATCACTCATATTTTAAAGACAAACGGGTCTTAATCGCGTAAACTTACGTTTAATTATATCCTGACGTTTCGGGCATGACGTTACACCCGTGGTCGCAGGCAGACTGGCGAGAGAATGTATCAACACCTTCGAGCTGCGCGGGTTTTTCGAACTACCCGCACTTGATCTTGATTATTCACTTCTAGGCTAGGGTTGTCACTAGGCCTACACACAACACTCACAACATCCAATGGCTTTAAAATGGATGTTTCACCACGCTTACATTTGTAAATCACGGGATTCCACGCGGATGAGATTCCTTGCCCCTCATTTTGATTAAAATTCCGATGTTTCTTAATTTCAATAGCTTCACGTACTTTTCGGCTATGATGTATACGCTCGGTTGAGAGGACTTTCGGGTTATGGAGCTCAATCCAGTGGTTAGGTCCGGACTCCAACAAATGCTCGGCCACAGCAGACTTATTCGTTTGACGCTTTTTAACAGCCGTGATATGTTCCTTGACCCTTTCCGCTATGGTGCGTTTGGTTTCCCCAATATAGGAACTACCACAGCTACAATCGATTTTATAAACGCCCGGTGTGTGGTAAGGTAAAACATCCTTAGGCGACCTTAGATGCCCTGCCACCTTTGATAACGGCATGTAAACGGTTGGTATGGAATACTTATTCAAAAGCGTACCTATTTTGTCCGTTACACCCCCTGACATAAGGCAAAAATGCCGGTCGCCTTGCAACATCTGGATGTTTCTTCCTCGGTGTTCGTCTGGGTTGCCGTCTGTTCATTATGTAGCCATTTCTCTTCAGAACCTCCTGAACGTGCGACATCTCAATTTCTAGAAATTCAGGGTCACAAAGGTCATGTGCTCTGTTCTTCAGAGAATTAACCACAGACTGAAGCTGCCGGGGGTGGTGGTGAGACAGAGCGTTCAAATACCTGTCTGTGTGTGTGGGCTTCCTATAGACAGTGTGCGCCAAAGAACCATCATCTCGACCTATCACCTTTACGTCCAGAAAAGGCATCATGCCCGAAACGTCAGGATATAATTAAACGTAAGTTTACGCGATTAAGACCCGTTTGTCTTTAAAATATGAAGAATACATTTGTCTTCCATCGCCCTAACTCTTCTTGTGGGTGTCGATGACGATATCGTAAGAGGCGACTAAGGAATTGCACTGTCTCATTTATAATTGAAGATTGATGACGGAAGCAGCATCATAATTATAGTGGATAGTACTGCGATCGCCAATCCGTTTACCCTGCGTGGCAATTATGTTCATTACCACCTAATGCCTCCATACACATAGGTAATAGGAGAGACATATGCCCTGCAGTGGACTGAGATAGACTGATGATGTATGTCATGACAGTTGAAGTCTAAGCTATGGTAAGTTTCCTGAAACCATGTCCTCCATTGTTGTGTCCTACTGACCTGTTTCTCAGCGAAGACAAACTGGTATTGGTGCTCGCCCTGGTAGCCACCCCAGTAGTGCAGCGCCACTGCACCCACTGCAATCCACAGGAACACTCCCACAAAGTTCATTACGATCTCGGAAAGGGCCCTGGAACGTACAAAAAATTACTTAGTCTTTATTTATTGATTCCAGAAAATACCTCAAAAATTTTCATAAGGTACTTCATTCTAAGGTATACCTTTTAAGCTATTGTGTAGACCTGTAGAAAACATTAATCGCTCTTTTTAATTCGTTTTAACACTCGATTTACAGGATGCATTTCTAATTTCACAAGTATCTCAGTCCTAAATCCAAAATTCCTTTTTATTTTTCAATAACACGATATCTTAGTTCGATATGCGAGATCGTATCGTATAAATCGATTGTATAAAAATGTTGAGAAAACTTGTTATAAAATTTTGGCTTTTATGATGTTTTAGAAGTATTATTCGTCATCGATGTTGATCAGTTAGAGAATCGAGAACACTAATTGTTATGTGAGACAACAGGATGTTAATGTTACTGGTACAATGAGATTGATGAGCGTATACAAATTGCCAAACCATAATGTTTGTCAGCTTTAAACGATAAATGCGTCAACTTACCATTATACTCGCATACTAAGTTGTTTACTTGTTTACGCCAAAATCGGTTTGATTCATTCTTAGAAAGATGCAAGGATGGTAAAGTTTTTCTACTTGTAAGGCAGAGTGATGACTTGTGAAATTAATCTGGACATGTCTCAGGTCATTAGTACCATCGATCAAGAGCTATGTAAACTACAGATTGTAGATGTAAATCTATTATCAGATAGAACTGGCAAAGATGAGGCACATGAAGGGGGTGCAGATGTCCAACCCTGCGTTAAAACCACTGTAGACGTAGCTCTTATCACGGGGAATAACGTATCTCACCGAACACGACTTTTTTGTGGAATGCATCTTGTTTATGTTGCTTTATAATGTATGAAAACAAATGATACTTTAAGAAGAGAAGAAGAGTCTGTCTGCGACTGTAATGGTATCTGGCGTGTATTGAAATCGGGCTCGACTTTATTTCTTAAGGGAATGAAGTTGTTGTGAATATAATTGATTAGTTATAAGTAAGGTCTGAGGTAATTAGGGGCATTGATTGATAAGTCACATGGCGATTTGTAAAATTTCAGTATATTATCGCAATTGGCAAGGAAGGTGTGTTCCTACTCAATCATTTAAGATTGAAATACTAAACAAAATCTGTATAGTTGTTTCTTGAGAAAGAACCATAGAAAATAAAACTGTCTTAAATTTATACAAGGCAAAGTACCTAAACACCTTCCTTTTCTGGGAACATGATTCGATATGTATTGCTAGGGCCAGGGAAACCCAGATAAAACCTGGCGAAAGCAAGTATTATATTTATGCTAAGTAAATTATTACTATTATTACATCATATTATAACATTGAGTACAAATACAACCTCTTGAATGAACATTCCAAGACAAAACATTATAGCACAGAGAAAGATCAAATATATGTAATAAGAACTAACTTACGCACACACACACACATAAGTGTCTTATGTGTTCAATAGGTATCAATGTTGAGTGTCCGCAATATCTTAGCCGAGTCGGATATCAGTATATGGGGATTCGAACCCCGTGTTTGTAAAACAATACAATATAAAGATCTCTGACTTAAATCAATTGAACGAGGATCGAACTCGTTCAAATATTCTCAAAGTCCCAATCATAGCCTGATAATCACCAGTAATTACACAGTGGCTATAGAACAACAAATTCACTTATTCTTGACATTAGATATTTATATGTCGGGAGTCGAACCCGAAAGAATATTATAATTTATACACTAAAATACACACAAGGACAGTCAGGATAATCATAGAAAGTTTGTCATGTGTATTCGGTTATTATCATAAAAGTGGTCAAGATTAATGTAACCAATTATTTACAAAATACATTATTTTGCTAACTGGAGCAACGTGAATAAAAATGACAGAATATAACTTAGATATTTAGAATGCACATAATACAGCTGGTAACAAAATACTTAGCTGTGGATACAGGATCGGCAACCACTGATTCTAAAGTAAAGTAACATAATTTATAAAACTTAAACAAACAACACTGAGACTTTTGCAAGACTGCAGGATAGGTGTCCTGCCTTCTCCCAGGCTATACTCGAAGTGTCTTTCATCCTCCAACATCTCTCTTAGGAAAATTCTTTGCAAAGTTATCTAATCACTACTTATATCTATTTCCGACTTTATTAGTATTAACATAAGGTTTCGGCTCTCGAAACAGCCCTTCGCAAGGTAATTCCCGTGGCGCAAGCGGCGGTGCGGCGGGTGGCGGTTATCGTGCCTGCCTGGGTTCACTGCCAGATGTTCGGAAAGGTCGGCAAAATTCAAAAGCGCAACAGTACATGCCGTCTAAAAAATATGCCATTAGGGGTTTAATGGGCTTGTTTCTTAAAAATACTCATTGTCTTTTATAAGATAAAGAAATACAATGTTATTTTATTACGTTATTTATCCTAAACAAATCACTAACTTGCATCCTTTTATCTACTAATGGTTTAGAAAGTGTGGGTGTAATTTTGGTGCTAGCTATTATTATAAGTAGGAAGACATATCCCTATAAATAATAACCGTGTGTATTATCCATGGGATATGTTGCCATTACACCCCCCTCTCTGTAGACAGTTAAAATGCAATTTTGGCTTTCTACACAACTAGGGATATCAAAACTGGATTCCTCTTCTTTAAAGTAAACATAAATCACCCCTTTTTTGAAATAATAGGTAGATAGGTAGTTCAATGTATTGAACTCTAGTGTTATTTTACTTATTTCACTTACAAAATTAATACAACATTGTAATACATTTATGTACATTCGTTGAATCGATAGATTACTAGGTACTAATAATTAGACTATAGTGAACATTTAACTTATAAATGCATGCAATTGTATTGACTATACATATCATATATTCATTAGGTACATTACATATTGGTCTTATAACGCTTAGTATATCTTTGCTGATTATATTATCTTAAACTTAATTATTTCTTAATACAGTCTTAGTAGTATAAATAACAAACAAATCTCTATATAATTAATCTCATATTACATATATGTCATGTCAATTATTGGATAATTTAAAAACTAAACCTCGAGACTCATTCATTCAAATAGATTTTACTAATATACCACAATAATCACTTTCGGTACACATCCATCTTCTTTCAAAATCACCTTTACTCTGGCCAGAGATTTTTCAGTCACACATCATTTTGCATAAATGTATTATTAATTACTTGTACTTGAAAAATATAGTTGATTTCTTTCTTATCCATCAGTGGTAAAAGGTGAAGTTACACCTTTTACCACTGATGATAAACATAAATTCACGCGACTTTCATAACATAGTCAGGAGGTCTTGTTTTTTCCTGATGTGATCATTTATTACAATGTGTGTTAAAACATGACAATCAGATTGAAGTTTAAATCATTTCATTGGTAACTTCTTAGACTTACAGCTGAAAAGCCGGTCTTAGCCAATCATTTAACATTTTGGGTGACTTCATAGGTTTTGATTCTTAGACACACAGCTGAAAAGCCGGTCTGAACCAATATTAAAGTAGGTATTTTTTTTTATTCAACGTTGACTTGTCGTCTGTAACGCACAGCTTTTCAGCCGGTTTTTAGACGTATGTTAAAGTGATTTGGAATTTCAACGTTGTCTAGTCGTCTGTAACGCACAGCTTTTCAGCCGGTTTTTGGACGAATGTTTTTTTTTCCAACGTTTACTAGTCGTCTGTAACGCACAGCTTTTCAGCCGGTTTTTGGACGAATGTTTTTTTTTTTTACGTTTACTAGTCGTCTGTACCGCACAGCTTTTCAGCCGGGTTTTGGACGAATGTTAAAGTGATTTGGAGTTTCAAGGTTGTCAAGTCGTCTGTAACGCACAGCTTTTCAGCCGGTTTTTAGACGTATGTGATTTTTTTCCAACGTTTACTAGTCGTCTGTAACGCACAGCTTTTCAGCCGGTTTTTGGACGAATGTTTTTTTTTCCAACTTTTACTAGTCGTCTGTACCGCACAGCTTTTCAGCCGGGTTTTGGACGTATGTCAAAGTATTTTTTTTTCAACGTTGTAATCGTCTGTAACGCACAGCTTTTGAGCCGGTTTTAGACGAAAATTAAACTTGAACCCTTTTTTTTTTTGTACACTGAAATTATTTTGTATATATATATATACTATCACTAGATGCCTAGTGAATACAATATAGAGTAAATATTCTATACTTGATTATACTTGAATTACGCAGGATTCGAACCTGGATTTTACGTAACCAAACTCAATATTTATTATGTAGATCATTAGCGTTCCCTTGAGTAAAATTATCCGTATCTACATTAATACCCTGTTCTCGCCAAAGTCTCCTCATCCACCTGGGTCTATATTTTGTCTGTCGTTTTTCAACTGAAACTACCTTAATGGAACCTCTATTCAGTGCACAATTATTACCCCTGCTTTGTGAATGTCCTCTATTCTTCTTGAAAACTATGCTACTTCTATCGCTGCCAATTAATCGGTTTTGACTAGTATCTTTGTCAATTTGGTCTAGACCAAAAAGAAAATCGATTGCAGATGAAATGTTTGCATGCGTTTCACTACCTAAAGTACCTAAACAAAACCATAACTGTTGAATCTGTTTCGGAAAATGTCTCATTACTGAATCAATTAAAAGTCTTTCATCAAACGGTATTGTAAAATTACCAACTATCTCCATCTGGTTAGCAAAATATTCGAACATACATAATTTGTCACAAGGATTGTACGATCCATTTAATAGCTTAGTAAATTCAATCATCTGTTGTCGTTCACTCCAATAACGACGTTTAAAATCAGTCTCAAAATCATCTAAGGTTCGCCAGTGTTTACTACTTAGTCTCATAACGTTTAAAGCTGGCTCTACCAAACATTCTACTGCGATATCTAACGCCCTTTCATATGCACCTAAGAAATTTATATATTTACGTAACTTATGTATAAACTGCATCGGGTTAGGATCTCCCATTCCACAAAAAATAGGTTTTTCTATTGGAGGTTTAACCATAAAAACATTAGTCTTTCTACAACTGCTAGTATCATGTGTCTGAGATACATAAACTTCTGAAATTGGTTCTCCATCACACCTACTTCTACGTCTTAGGTTATTTTGTGCTGACATGCTGCTAAATAAAATTAACCCTATGCTCATTAACACTTAGAAAATAATTAAATACACTAAAATATCAGCACACACTCGCATTAATTACCGTTATCTACCTAGGTACCTAATAATGCATTAGTCATTGGTATATACCAAATAACTTAAATAGCATTTAAATTTCTAAATAAATGTCTTGGAATCCTCACTCAATAAATTATATGTTGTAAAATCCACTAAAATAATTACTAATTACACATTTAACGGTAATTAAATATACCCCTCTCAGACTGTTCGCATATGATTAATTTATAAAACATCAAATAATTATAATCATTGATTAAAACTTATAGAATTAATATTGATCAAATATACCCCTCAGACCATTTAAGTATAAGTACATATGGAGTTTCCCTTTGTTTCAATATTGAAATAAAGTAGTGATCGTCATATTTAATTTAAAGTTTCCTACGTTGTGTTTATTTTATTTTTTGTTTAAAAGTAATTACAAGTCCTTTTCTAGTTGTGTTGCATCAAAATGTATTGATAACACAAAGTCTAGATCCTTGGTCACGCGGCGCCACGTGTAATGGTATCTGGCGTGTATTGAAATCGGGCTCGACTTTATTTCTTAAGGGAATGAAGTTGTTGTGAATATAATTGATTAGTTATAAGTAAGGTCTGAGGTAATTAGGGGCATTGATTGATAAGTCACATGGCGATTTGTAAAATTTCAGTATATTATCGCAATTGGCAAGGAAGGTGTGTTCCTACTCAATCATTTAAGATTGAAATACTAAACAAAATCTGTATAGTTGTTTCTTGAGAAAGAACCATAGAAAATAAAACTGTCTTAAATTTATACAAGGCAAAGTACCTAAACACCTTCCTTTTCTGGGAACATGATTCGATATGTATTGCTAGGGCCAGGGAAACCCAGATAAAACCTGGCGAAAGCAAGTATTATATTTATGCTAAGTAAATTATTACTATTATTACATCATATTATAACATTGAGTACAAATACAACCTCTTGAATGAACATTCCAAGACAAAACATTATAGCACAGAGAAAGATCAAATATATGTAATAAGAACTAACTTACGCACACACACACACATAAGTGTCTTATGTGTTCAATAGGTATCAATGTTGAGTGTCCGCAATATCTTAGCCGAGTCGGATATCAGTATATGGGGATTCGAACCCCGTGTTTGTAAAACAATACAATATAAAGATCTCTGACTTAAATCAATTGAACGAGGATCGAACTCGTTCAAATATTCTCAAAGTCCCAATCATAGCCTGATAATCACCAGTAATTACACAGTGGCTATAGAACAACAAATTCACTTATTCTTGACATTAGATATTTATATGTCGGGAGTCGAACCCGAAAGAATATTATAATTTATACACTAAAATACACACAAGGACAGTCAGGATAATCATAGAAAGTTTGTCATGTGTATTCGGTTATTATCATAAAAGTGGTCAAGATTAATGTAACCAATTATTTACAAAATACATTATTTTGCTAACTGGAGCAACGTGAATAAAAATGACAGAATATAACTTAGATATTTAGAATGCACATAATACAGCTGGTAACAAAATACTTAGCTGTGGATACAGGATCGGCAACCACTGATTCTAAAGTAAAGTAACATAATTTATAAAACTTAAACAAACAACACTGAGACTTTTGCAAGACTGCAGGATAGGTGTCCTGCCTTCTCCCAGGCTATACTCGAAGTGTCTTTCATCCTCCAACATCTCTCTTAGGAAAATTCTTTGCAAAGTTATCTAATCACTACTTATATCTATTTCCGACTTTATTAGTATTAACATAAGGTTTCGGCTCTCGAAACAGCCCTTCGCAAGGTAATTCCCGTGGCGCAAGCGGCGGTGCGGCGGGTGGCGGTTATCGTGCCTGCCTGGGTTCACTGCCAGATGTTCGGAAAGGTCGGCAAAATTCAAAAGCGCAACAGTACATGCCGTCTAAAAAATATGCCATTAGGGGTTTAATGGGCTTGTTTCTTAAAAATACTCATTGTCTTTTATAAGATAAAGAAATACAATGTTATTTTATTACGTTATTTATCCTAAACAAATCACTAACTTGCATCCTTTTATCTACTAATGGTTTAGAAAGTGTGGGTGTAATTTTGGTGCTAGCTATTATTATAAGTAGGAAGACATATCCCTATAAATAATAACCGTGTGTATTATCCATGGGATATGTTGCCATTACACCCACGGGTGTAACGTCACGCCCGAAACTTCAAGACAATATTTATCGTAAGTTTACGGGATCAAGACCCGTTGGTGGTCAAATTATGAGTGATAATTGTGAAACTTTAAAATAATATATGAAGAAAAGAACAATCGAACTATCACAATCTCCCCTAACGTGAAGATATTTTGTTAACCTTGACAAGTGGTGCCAACTTATCTCCTGGACTCTTTGGAACTAAACAAGAAGCAACGCGTGCGCGTGCGTGTTAGGGTATTAGGAGGCCACCTAATACACACGCACAATATCTCCTAGCGCGACAATTTCCTACCAACATCAACAGTACTTGCTTACTTACTCCCTGTGGTCTGTAGTATTAAATCATGGTCAATTACAAATGGACATTACATCAGGGTCTAGGATGTAATGTGGCCCACGGAACTCTTACCAAGACTCTCTAAGCAAATGTGACAATGTTTGCAGCGCACCTTTTATGTTCCGTGGTTCCAAACAGGAATGTGATGCATTGGACCAGCGTGTAGATGAGGTACCCCACGATAACGCCCGAAGCCACGATTTCTGCATCTGGATTCTTCTCCTCGTTGAGGTTCCATGTGCCGCCCACTCCGAGGAACTCGCCATTGTAGCCCGTCCGGTAGAGGACTAGGATTATGATGTTCAGAACCTGGGAATAGAGGAGCACGGTCAGTTGGTGGATTTATACGTTTTGTCCGTGGTTTTTTTTGCTAATCATATCAGTGACAAAAATGTTTCTGATGTATGTAGGATGACATTTTCAAAAAGTGCTAAAAGTCAAATTAATCGTGACAAATTACTAAAATACAATTAAACTATCAACATTCAGATAAGTGCCATAGAATACCAATATTGTAATTAGTATGCCAGTTATCAAAATTAGCAAACTTTAGTTTAAATTTTAATAAAATCGTTTAATTTCACCCTTATACTGTTTTGGGTAAATCCACAATATTGTAACATAAGTTACCAGTTCTTTTGTGTGTTCCTATATTAATTAATCCCAAGAAAGTCTACGTATGTCATTTTTTTTGTTAACCCAGGGGAATCCCTATGGATACCACCCGGCCCGGGAGCAACCGGGTGGTTATAATATGTCTGACTCGCACGGACTAAAGCCCTGTTCCACCGCTCGCTCTGTGTGCGGGGCTTCGATCTACTTAATTAATATAGGAACATGCAAAAGAATTGGTAACTGTTGTTACAGTCTTGTGGATTTACTCTTTTGTTTTGTAATCTATTTATGTCTGGATAGTGGATACTGATATTGTTATTAAGCTGGTCTTTCAAGCATCTATATTTTAGGATCCTCCTGTCCGACAAAGTAAAAGTACACAAAATATGAATGTAGTGATTTAATCAGTCCCGTGTGAACCTTATCAGAGTTATCTCTTGGTCCTCATTTCCGGTGAGTCATCTCTAATCTAAATTTCCGATCCAAGATAGATAATTAGTTTCTGTAGTATGCCAATTAAAGAGTCTATTATAACTTCCTCTAGACCGAAGCAAAACTAGACAAACGTCATTCGTAAAAATACCTTCAGGTACCTAAGTATATCTTTTTAGAACCGTTTTCATGTAGTGATATTATCAGAAGATTAAATTGCTGTAAAAATTGGTACCGCAATAAAGAATGAACTCGTAACTAATAAAGAGCTATTTTCTTGGATGACGATAATACTTTGTGTAGGTACCTGAACGATTTTACAAAATACGGATCACTGCTTGGATCAATTGGCCAATGCGCAAGGAAAATAACATGTACCTATCGTAAACATTTAGCGGCATGAGATCACCCATTGACAGCTCCACCTGTATCGGGTACGTATTAGTCGATAACTGATAAGATAAGGTAAGATAAGCTAGCCGGAATCAGACGTACGTACAACATGGCTTTGTTTCACGGACGGATTCCTCGAATACTTTGCTTGAAAGACGATTTATTGGCATTGCTGGATGATTAAGCCATTTAAAATGAAGAATGTATTTGATGTCTTTTAATTCCATATCAGGAGATGTTATTGGTGCGTTGCTTTTACCTACTGACAGTATTACGAGTGGTAATCAAGTTTATTGTAGGATTAAAAGACAAACCCGCAATTCAAGTGTATAAAGTGGTCCTTTGTCCTAATAATTATCCAGACACCAAATGTCATCATCATCAGCCTATTATAGTCCACTGCTGGACGTAAGCCTCTCCTATTAACTATGCGTATAAACGCATTAGGAGGTAAATGCCCATAATCGCCACGCTGGGCAAGCGGATTGGCGATCGCAGTAATGTGTCCACTATGATGACGCTGCTGCCCATCATCAATCGTTTATCAAATAATGGTCAGTGACACTTCAATCCCTTAGTCGATTCTTACGACACCCGCAGGAGGAGTTGGCCACCAAACCAAATGTATTGGAATATTAAGGCATATGCACTGGTTTATGATTTTACCTTTCTGCATCCTTTTAAATGTTCTCCTCCAACAGTCCCAAACTGGTACCAAGGTTTATTGAACATTCTTAATTCAAATGTAAAATTTCAAACTTTTTATATGATTGGAACGTTAATAACGAAACATTGCAAAATCAAAACATCCAACACGTGGACGCCAACGTCCACATTGTTTGAGTCGGCCATCCGGCCAGCAATTACTCCGGTTCTATTGTAACGAACGCAGATAATTGTCAGCTGTCCGCGGCTGACTACCGACAGAGAGATTTTATGATCTAACTATACATTCATAACACGGCGTGTGCCAATCATCGTTTCCGGATGATTGGAGCATTTCTCAAAAACTTGTTAATTATGACGGATCATTAAATGGATATTTATTTCCTATTTTATCTTTTTTAAGAGAATCCACTATATACAAAATACAAATTTAATATTAATTGTAAACAAACAATCAATTATTGTTTGTTTACAATTCATTGTTCAGTCGGAACATTTCGTCATTAAAAAGTTTATAACATAATGGATAAACAATATTCACTCATTTAGCTCTAGTAATTGTGTGCTATTTTTTTTTAAACTGTGCTCGAAGTTAAGTTAACATGCCTATTTTTCAAGTGTTGCAACGGACTTCAATCACGGGTACAGGAGAAAATAATGGGGTGCAATAATGTTTCCCAAAATAATGTATAACTTTCAAATTAGAGATGTTTATGCTATCCATCCATTACCTACTCTTTTCATTTTATCAATGACTATTTTTTTTAACTAAAAGCCTTCGAAGTATTTTTTCGTCAACCAGTGTTGGTTTCTTTTCAACCAAGTCTCGCTAAATTAGGCAATCGTTTTGGTCGATTTTCGAACGGCCAATTGGCCGTGACATTACGTTTTGTTTTAAGTTTAGACATTCCTATCTTTGAGCGCATCACATGCAAACCAATGTAGATGTTGT
This sequence comes from Thaumatotibia leucotreta, assembly GCA_025490895.1. NCBI lineage: Eukaryota > Metazoa > Arthropoda > Insecta > Lepidoptera > Tortricidae > Thaumatotibia > Thaumatotibia leucotreta. The sequence goes on from JALPQI010008951.1 coordinate 14,176, forward strand.
ACCACCGTATTCCTAAATATATACTACTAAGCTATATCTCGGGCCTACTTAACCCTCTTACTTGGAAGACGACTTGGTTGACTCCCGTCTCCACCGACTAGGCTACGAAGAAGTTTCAAGAATTCAAGTTATTGGTTGGCTTGAGCTACGTTCTCGATAGCAATAGCAATAGGAATAGGTATAGCAATAGGAATATTAGGAATGCAAAGTCTGTCGTGCATTCAGAGGCAGGCCTACCACGAACTTCGAAATTCGCATCTGTCTCTGTCACTCTAATAAAGCCTTCATTGGAGTGACTAAGATAAAATCCTCGAAATTTACGAATTTCGAAGTTCACGGTAGCTGGCCTGGTCTTTCAGTTCAGACGCGCGCAAATTCGTCACAGATTCAGTTTGTTTTCGGTGACGAATCGATGATTTTGGAAGGAAATCTGCCTACACTTTCCACAATAACAAACCTTTACAATAGTTTTTGTAATATGTTGACAGTGCTGAGAATGTCGAAAGAGGTAGTGACAGCGTAACAATTTCTGCTTAAAAGTGTACCTATAATAGGTACCACATTCCTATGCAAATGTATTTGGAACACTTGTTGAAATTATCAATTACTTCTGAATAATATGTTATCTCTTAAAGTAGTTATTTCTTTAAAATAAAATATTTTAGCCTATATAATGTCCCACTGCTGGGCACAGGCCTCCTCTCATATATGAGAGGGATTGGGCTATAGTCCCCACGCTGGCCCTAAGCGGGTTGGGAACTTCACATACACCTTTGAATTTCTTCGTGGATGTATGCAGGTTACCTCACGATGTTTTCCTTCACCGAAAGCTAAATGGTAAATATCATCTGATATTCCGTACATAAGTTTCGGAAAAACTCATAGGTACGAGCCAGGGTTTGAACCCACGACCTCCGGAATGAAAGTCAAACGTCTAAACCACTGAGCCACCACAGCTTTAAAAAAAAATCTCTTAAAAAAAAAAAAATATTTTTTATCTAACGTTGAATTAATACAAATACGTAAAATTGTGCCCTGAACATTGTAAACCTACTTTTATCTATATGCTGAGCGGCATGAATTTAGGTGTAGATGATTTTTTAGAATTATTAAAATCACCTACATCGTAGTGAGTACGTGGTGTAGTATGTTTTAAACTCTTTGCCTACTTCTTCGATAAAGGTGTTTATTGGGTCATAAGCAGGAGTGATCAACTGAACAGGGTACTAGGAACGGTCACGCTGCGCAACATTCACTACGGTGATAACCAAGAAATCGCGAAAAATCTCTTATGAGTTAATAGTACTTAAGTATTTTTTTCCCGATGCAAATCTGCTCTGGTTCAAAAACCACCTTATGTTTCTCGTCTCTTTTTTCTTCAAAACAGACTATGGTTTTTCGCACTGAACTGATTTTCGGGTAATCCTTAAAATCTGAATAAATATAACAAGATCACAGGACACATTGACCTCCATGTTAATTGACCGCCATCCGGCGTAATAGGGAAATATGACTATTAATTAACGTAAGGGTACCCCGGACTGTGATCGTAAGTTAACTTATGACCCGAGTGAGTAATCGAGTTAATTGTGGCGTCCTGTAGACCGCGAAGAAGAATTTCGAGCATCTCTGTCACTCCGGGGCGTCATCTTCGTTGAAGTGACAAAGACAGATTACTTCTTACCGGTTCTTCTCGGTTCAGTGGTGTAGTTTTAATTTTATGTTTAACTTAGACCTTTCAAAAGAGTTTGTTGCAATTCCAATTTGAATAAAGAATCCTGCGACCATATATAACATGGACGTATAACGCCAGCTCAAACATGCCCCCAAAAGCAATTGGTCAATTGTGCCAAGATGGACAGGACATAGCGCTTTTCTTAACACCGCGCATATTTCGGCGCAACAACTTTGACAAATGTTTATAGAATATAGCCAATCAAAACTTTGATAGACCAATCTCAACTATTTTTAAATGGCGGTTTAAGTTTTTATTGGTTGATATTGACATTCATTACCTTGATGCATTGAGCAGGGGGTGACACTTGTCAACTAAAAATCGGGACCGTTTTTGAAAGGCAATTTAATATGGCTTGCGGCTTCCATGTTTTATTTGTTCGTAGAAAGAATCATTTGACTTTACTGCGGACTTCGACATTCGTAAATTACGATCAGCTGGCTTTGACACACCCATGACGCCTTATTGGAGTGACAGAGAGAAGCTTGAAATATACCCATTGGAACCTTACTATAAGTTACAATATTCTCTACACAACTAGCACTATGTCAATAAAAAATTATCACATCCCAAACTAATCAAATATTAGTTATATACCAAAGAAAAATACTGAGTTTACCAACACCGGACCGGACGTGGGATTTGAACCCACGTCCTCAGCTTTCGCGGCCACTCAGAGCTTCTCGAGACAACATATTGTTGCCAAAAACAAGATGTGCTAAGGCCGTTGAGATAGACTGCTTAGTATTTTCGGCAAATTAAAGTTATCTTCTAGTCGAATTCAATGTCGTATGTCTGCATGCTTAGCCAAGATGTAATTCTGCAATCGTATGCGACAAGCGAAAAGTAATAAATGTATTCAAATTAAAGATTCAAACGAATAAGCCGACTTAATCATAAGATGTATGGCTTTTAAAATAAATAAGATTAAAAAAAAAGATTCAAACGAAAAATCACTACGACCATGATGTAGTAGTAGTAGTAGTAAAACACTTTATTGTACAAATAAATATAGAAAAGTACACAAAACACAAGACAATTGTACAAAGGCGAGCTTATCCCTGCAAGGGATCTCTTCCAGCTAACCTTTGAGTAGTTGAGAGAATAAGAGCAGTGCTAGGCAGACGAACTGTACAAAATTGTAAGGATTACAGTGAAAATAACTGAATATTATTATCAATTTTATAATTATAATATAAAAAAAAAACTATTGTTTTTATCTAACTCTTATCTACTATACTTATTACTCTATTGTTACATAATAAAGATATTATACCTACATACATATAATATATTTATAAATACAATACATACATATAGTATATATATATAAATATAATATATACATATACTATATATACACATACATATATGTATACATACAGAGATTCGATAAAATACCGCGATGATGTATGGATATGGTCACGTGATATTTTGTTAATCTGTCATTCTCTTTTCACTTATCGCATAAGATTGCAGAATGACATCTTGGCTAGGCCTGCCGATATCTGCAAAGAAGAACAATATCCCTAGAGGAACCCTTGACTCCGTTTTCAGATGTTTCGGCGTTCCAAGTGCGAATGCAAATCTGCTGCGCACAATGGCGTCCCTCGGCGCACGCGCAGGCCTTGCGCGGATTTACCTTGGCGGGACGTGACCGATTTACGATGTAGCTGATCCATAATCCATTGTTTTGTTTATAAGTTTAATTACTTTTTTTATTATTTTATTTGAATAGTTATGGAGTAATATGAATTGATACAAGATATCGAGACCATAGTTCCGCAGAAAGGGACCAACTTTTTTTTTTGTCAGTCTGACTTGAGCGTTAACGTATTTAATTTCGCTGCATTAAGAAAAATTTCAGTTGGTCGTTTTCTGCATAACTACGATCGACTTTGTGCTATTAACGTCTTTAGACTACTATACATGCGTTTTAAAAGACCGAGAACAAAGGTGGGAATTGAACTTCCTTTACGCAGTACGCCTTGGCTATCAGTAAAATTGGTTTGTATGGGTACCTACTTACATTCATTTCAATTTAGAGATAGCTCACTTGAAAGGTCTTAACACCCAAAGGGTAAAGTGACACAACCTTAAGGGTAAAGTGTCAGTATTTAAGCAGATTTAGGGAGTTAAATCTCGGCATTTTTTAAATCGGTGAAACACAAGATTCGAAAATGCATATTGCTATGCCATTATAAAGAATCCTGCTTTGACTAAACAAAAACCAATAACCCCTAGTATGTGGTCTCTCAAAAAAGTACTACGGGAAAATAAACCTTGAAAAGAAAATTCAAAATTTCAATTACATTGGTGACAGACGTCCTTTCGGGACGTCTCCACAGTTGAGAGGATAAGTTATTTTATTAAAAGTTATTTTTTAATAAAAATAAAAATGTATGATTTTTCATTTCTTAATTGTATCTTATTTATTTACTTCCATTAAAACACGGAAATCCGCAATGATAACAACCAACTACTAGTATTAGAGGTTAGTCACTAAGTATTCAGTAGTAACTTGTGAGTAACCCGGAGATAAGGGTGTTTGTGTAGCACTTGCAACACTACGCGTAAATGGTACTCTGTAGACACGGCTTAATGATATCATTCAGTTCATTTTAGAAATATGTTACTCAATGCAGCTGGGCTTTCGTATACGGTTTTTAGGGTTCCGTAGCCAAAATGGCAAAAACGGAACCCTTATAGATTCGTCATGTCCGTCTGTCCGTCTGTCACAGCCGATTTACTCGGAAACTATAAATGCTACAGTAACGAAATTTGGTAAGGATATGTGTTGTATGAACCGCTACAGGATTATGATACTAAATTGTAAAAAAAACTATTGGGGTGGGGGCCCTCCATACATGTAATTGAGAGATAGAATTTTTTTTTGTTGTATATAAGCTTGTGGGGTATTAATAGAAAGGTCTTTGAAAATGATATGGAGGTTTATCAATCACATTTCTATTTAAGCAAATCGTTTTCGAGATATCAGCTCTCAAAGTCTGAAAAATGTGTCCCCATCTCTATTTTTTTAACCTACGCGATATAAAAATCAAAAAAAAAAAATATGTTATACACATTAATACACTCTATCAACGATTTTTGGTTTGATTAAATTATCTCCTATAGTTTTTGAGGTAAGTTGATTTAACTGATTTTTTTAATAAGAAAATGGTACGGAACCCTTTGCCCGGTTTTTTTGTTTTAAAGAAGTCAAATGATATTTATATTAAGGTACATTTTTATTACGCAGCAATGTCACAAAAACGCGTCTTTTACTAGTTAAAGGTTTGTAGGTGTAGAGTAACTCCGAATTGAACATTACATCACACGAGTTACAGGTAAAGTCCATTTCAAATACGAAGGCCCGATTCCAATTGACAAAGTCATTAGGCGTCAACAATAGGATCAGCGATAGCAAAAGATACCTGGCCAGACCCTTTTGTGGCGTGATATTTTATGCATACATCGGTGTACGACACATGCCAATTTGTTAGTGGACCAATTAAATGACAAAAGTTTCGAGTGGCATCGGGCCTTCGTATTTGAAATGGACTATACTAGTACCAATTCGAACCCAGCAATCCCTTGATATTATACATTATAAACACCTATTTGTTAATCCCTGTATAGGCTGGATGGCGATGCATACATAAAGCTGAGTTTACATTACACCAGCACGTTTTGAGATAAAGTTATATGCAAGAAGGAGGTGCAGATACTCTCTACTCACTCACAATTGTGTCTCAAAACTTGCAGCAATAACTTCGTGTAAACTCTGCTTTGTAAATTTAAATAATACGATATTGTTTGAGAAGACTTATCATAAAGTATCAGATATCGTCAATGGATATTTAATCGATAATTATAATTTGATCTGGCTGCGTGGTGACACTGGTGACGGCAGTAAGAATACATTTGACACCACCTAAACTCTTCCTGCGGGTGTCGTAAAAACCAACTAAGGAATTGAAGTGTCACTGACCATTCTTTGACAGAAAATTGATGATGGGCAGCAGTGTCATCATAACTAGTGGACACATTACTGCGATCGTCAATCCGCTTGCCCAGCGTAGCGATTCTGGGCATTTACCTCCTAATGCGTCTATACGCAACGCATAGTTGATAGGAGAGGCCTACGTCCAGCAGTGGACTGAGATAGGCTGGTGACGTGATAATTTGACCACTATCAACAGGTGTCACATGACGGTAGGGGAAAAACACCATTAATTTTCTTTAATATTTTCACCTAATCCTGGCATTTTCACGTATCAACTGACCTGACCCAAATAATATAATTGTTATGCGATTGCCATTATACGATGTGTGTAGTATAGTGTAAATAGTTCTTGGTGATTGTGTATCAAATGGGTGGGGCTTATCGCGGTGATACGGAACGGGGCCACGTACCTGCCAGCGACGCGGTGAAACAATCGCTCACGGGTAGTCCGTAGTTACTCTGCAGGGTTTTTAACGGGTTGAGGAAAAGAGCAAGCAGAAGCCTAAAGGCCTGCGTTCAAACCAAAAGAGCATTCGCTGTCGTATCCCCTGTTCTACGAAATCAACCAATCACGTTTTGTGTAACGATCGAATTTCGTAGAGTGGGGGGATTGAACAGCGAATGCCCTTTTGGTTTGAACGCAAACGCACCTTAAGAAACTGGTGGTTTTAGGTCCGAAAATTCCCAGCAAGGGTAATTGAAAGAGATATGAATGAGATGTATATTTATTTGTGTATGAATATTGAATAAGTGCACAGTATGTACGTTTTAGTATTTTCTTCCTTCTTCTAGCATTTTTTTCTTTATTCACGTTTATTTCTGAATTATGTTTGCTTATTAAAAAAGCTTTTCATGTTCACAAGACTGTACTCACCCCAGTGGGCATGTCCCTGATTATTTAGGTATATCATCATTGACTTAAGCTTCGTTTCAAATTATTGTGATATCGAGATATTTGACGATTGATCGGATGTATCTCGGACCATGTCTCATCATAAATTAAGTAGGTAGGTAACTATCGTTAGGTAACTGTTTTGTCAACATACAAATTTGTTTTCTATCTTTAGTTCCGTAGAATTATTGCAGGTATTTAAGTTTTCAAAAGGATGTCAAACAAAGTATTAATGGCACATAAATGTGTTCACATTGTCTAGGGTCTAGGACTGTATAAAACGTTGTAATCAAAATTTTTAAAGCATAAACTAAAACTATACCTATTAAATACTTGACCGTTCAACGTTATCCATAGGCTACTAAAATAACTATATAATCGAATACTGTCCTATTTCGAGTTTTCCTGTAAACATGATTTAGAAACTTCATTTATTTTCATTTGACACGCAATATGATGGTTCGTCCCAAACACGCAAAGCCTGGCAAGGAGTTAGATGGACACCAAATTTCTTTGTTACCTACTCGTATCTCGTATTAGACATGGAACAAATTTAAACTCCCTACGTCTAGAAAAATACAGATCGACTCATTATAAATTGAACTAGTAAAGCTTAATTTTATATTTTTGTTAATACTAATAAAATAAGATACTAAAGACCTTCAAGTTTCGAACACATTTTAAATCACATTGACACCAACTCAACTGTTTCTGAAAAGTAGTCCTGAAGGTAGATGATGCGTTTTATTGTCAATTGACTAATTTGAGTTTCAGTTCGTTTTACACACACTTATGAACAGGACCAAACTAGTGATTCTCCATTTCTTTATATTGAAGGACAAAACAATATCGAGGTATATTTACATATAGATATGTACATTTTTTCTGAGACCAGTACAGGCCTGCTTCTGCGAACACCGTAGTTCGCAAATTTTGGGGATTTGTCTCTGTCACTCCAACGAAGGTGTCATTAGAGTGACAGAAACAAATCTCAAGTCGTCGTACAGTACAATTAAGTAGGTACCTCTATACATAGGTACATTTAGAAAACTATATTACAGGAAATAATTTCGTCTTGCGCAGATTTTGAGTTGTAATAGGTACCTAACTATAATTATAGACCTGCCAAATATTTATTCACGCCATACTTGAGTATATCATCGTGTTTTAAAGTTAAGGTTAAAGATTTTGTGACACAGATATTGTTATCTTTTGTTTGCCAACGTGCGTTGCTGACGCCATCTTTGCTCTATGTTAGTCAATGAACATGCTCTTAATCCCCAGTTTCAATACGAATAATTACCGCAATAATTATAATTATGTTAAACGATTTGTAGCCAATGGTTGAGCAAGTACGTAACAAAGTACGAATGTATGTACTATGTACGTTGCACACAATATGGATATGCAAACGATACACAATTCCTTTTCTTCATCTTATATTTTAACCCCCTTATTCATAAACGTCTCCTAACTTAACAACCCGCTAAGTATTGTTTGTCCCTTTCGCTCTTATGGACATATTGATAAGACCGAAGGGGCAAACAATACTTAGCGGAAGGGGGTTACTTGCGTAAATATTTCATTCTGCGGCATGCAAAGGTTGAGAATATTAACAAACCCCCTTATTCATGATAACACGGGCAGTGTTATGCTGCCTCTACCTAAATTTGGTTTGACCCTAAGTTTGGTTGAAATGTGCAATAAAGACTATTGTTTTGTACCTACACTTCGAATGGTTGCACCATGCCATGATTGTTGGAACCTACCTAAAATTGTATAAGAGTGAGTAACGTTATCTTTGTATTCTAAATGGCTACCCTATTTACCGACAACAGGTACATAACATGACTCACAGGTGTATTACTCATGTGTTCCCTCTGCTCGTTCATTCCTTTATCTTCGTCCTTTGAGAATTTATTGAAAATAGTACAACTACCTTTTTATGAAATATAATTATAACGTGCAATCATCAAACACCTGAATCAGTTAATCAGTTCACATTGTCTAGGGCCTAACAGAGAAAATCGAAAATGTTAAGCCACTATCTCCGTCATTCCAATTACGCCTTATTAGGGGTGACAGAGATAAAGATATCCATACACATATTATCCATGACTTTTCCATGTTCTCGATTGAGGCCCAGACATAATTCGATAAAATAAGACGATCAATCACAGCGATCCGCTTTCATTTCAAGAACATTTGAAAAAGGAACAAAATACTCACAATTTTGAACACTTTCACTGTGATCGTCGCGATCGTCTGCACCGAAACCATTTTTGCACTTTTTTGTAACTTTTTGACGAATTCCAAACACAGGATTCACTTTGTTAACGTGCGGCTGTTCACTGGTTTGTTTTCGCTTATCGGAGTCACAGTTTTATCATTTAGTTCGCTAACTAATCTTATCTCTTTCAGCGAATTACTGGGCCAACCTGTAGGATAGTTTTTCGTGAATATGGCCGTAAAACACTTGATAATAAGAGTCAGTACGCGATAGCTTTAGTTTTAGTTATTAAACTAGAAACGGTATCTATTTAAGGTTGCCAGTGTAAAATAGCAGCTTCAGTGTTTTCAACTGATTACTGAAAAAAAGGTTGTTGGAAAACGTAGGTAGGTATAGGTACCTATACCTATGTCAATTTCAGGTTTTGGGATCTTTTCGAATCATATATGTACGGCGCCACTTACCACTAAAATATAATTTTAAATCGTGACCTTAAAATCTAAAATCGGTCCCTAAAACTAAATCCGTACATAAGTGATCTTTTTTTTGTAAAGTTCGAAAATACATTCATACGGATACGGACATAATTCATTCTCATACGGATTTAGATGTTTGTTTACCACGATTCACTTTATAAACTAACATTGATGCGTCCTTAAATAAATTAGAAACAGATACCGCAAAAAGCTATCTAAAATATTTGTAAACATAGGTTTTAAAGGATGGTCGATAAAACAGCTTCCTGAGTAACAGATTAATGATTTAACCGCAACTTGAAAGAAGCTCGTGCAGTCAAGGGAGTAAATATGTATACACTTTGTAGTGTTTTACATACATTCTTTTTATACTAGAGTTGGAAACGCTGACGAACCTGGGTAACATTAACTCAACAATTCCTTCTCTTCAAAAATTCTCAATAACTCCTCAAAAAAAGGTTTGGATAAACAGCTTTCCATAACTTTTTTTTAAAGACTTTCCATAGTGTTCATCTGACTAAAGCAATAAGGCGTAGATACTAAAGTAATGTATTGTAATGCGTTCCTAGCCTTACTTGGCTAAGGAAGCTGGAAGTTCCGGGGTGGAATCCTGTTATCCATTGTATTTACGTGATGAGTGAGCGCCGAGATTTTGTTGCTGAAGATTGAATGTTTAATAGGTACAGGACCTATCCACATTATAAGCTTTACGTAGTTTGGTTTGGGGATTCACTGAGCTCTCAGCCTACCTGATGGAAAGCAGGAACTGAGGCCTATGTACATAGTGACCAAAAAATCGCCTTTGCGCTGCCTACCCTGAGGACTTAAATGGGTTGCCTCTATCTATGCCAGTAATTACACCGATTATCTTACCCCCAAACCGAGCAGTCCAAACACTGCTATTTAGCGGTAGGTTAAAGGTGCGTTCAAACCAAAAGAGCATTCGCTGTTCTATCCCCCGTTCTACGAAATCAACCAATCACGTTTTGTGTAACGATCGAATTTCGTAGAGTGGGGGGTTAGAATAGCGAATGCTCTTTTGGTTTGAACGCACTTTAAGGGGTAAGACGGTGGCCGGGCGGACCCTGCACGAGGTCCTACCACCAGCAATCAGAAAAAACGATTTATGAAAATTGACTCCAAATATGATATAATACAGTAGTTACAATGCCATGTCCGCCAATATCAGTCAGCGAACGTCGTAAATCTAAAAGTCTTACAACATATTCCCCGTTCCCTGTTGTAGGGCTTCTTAAACGGGCTTCATCTTGGAACAGTAACGTGCAATGAACTTAAGTCGTGATATACAGTGTGTAAATCTAATATGGGCGATCAATTAAACCAGGCATGGGATTCTTTAGTGTAATCATGGATTACAAGGTTTTTTTAAAATTTACTCTTAATTATGACCGCACAGTTTCTTTTTAAGATTATCGAAGCAGCAATGTAGGTAAGAACATGTTATGATTGATATGGCAGTTATGGTATTTGCTTTTCAAATTAGCTGTCAACGAGTGTTTAACTCGCGTATGTTGCTCTACATGGCACAGAGGTCACGGTAGTAGCTAAAATTCGAATAAATTGATGATCTACTTTGACTGCTTTTTTTAGCAAGGAGAGTAGTTTATACTACGTAGTTTTAGAAAACATAAAATATTTGGCATGTGTGGGAATAAACATCTTTGGTATAAGCTTTCAAAGTTAACATACTGCATGGCGCTCCAACGCGTTATCTAAAAGTGCAATATTTACGCGTCGTTTAAAAATTGATTATGTACATGACTGTTTTAGTGAAAGCTATAATTATTTAAATGGAGGTACACAAGGGTATTTTCTATCGTTTTTAATAACATTTTATTATTTTCCTTGTCGTTTTTTTATAATAATATTTATTTTACGCGAGCCATCAAAACAATTAACGACGATTTCGCTTTGAAAAATATTTCGAAGCTTTTAGTTTAGAAACCCTTCGAGTCCCTTAATGATTCATATGTCGTTTTGTAGCCTAGAAAGTGCTTTATCGTGAGCAAGTAATAATTTTACCGAAGATTGCCGAAGGTCTTGGCGGTAGCCTTTTTACGAAACTGAAATTTAAGGACAAATAAGCGTACTTAATGATTTTTAAGAGCGAGGAGAGGGGAAATCAATTGCTCGGTCTCACGTAACTTGTTTTTAGGGTTCCATAGTAAACTAGGAACCCTTATGGTTTCGCCATGTTCGTCTGTCCGTCTTCCGCACCATAGCTCAATGGCCGTTAGTACTATAGTGTGGGATATCGTTGAATAGGTCTTTCAAAAAGAATAAGGGTCCCAAAAGAAAGTTTTTTTACCCACAACATTTCAAGAATAACAAGTAACACTGATTTACTCATTAGATTTTTGCTGACATCCGATCTATACATAACTGGTTTACAAAATTTACCTCACAAAAAGCAGGAATCTTTATTAAAAGCTTGTATTTCGCTTATTACAGATCAAATACAATCTTAATATAACATTACGTACTGTTTTTTAGACTTTTATTGCGACTTTTGAATTTTAAGCACTGATCTTTGAACGCCTGACCACTGTGCATGGCGCGCCGAATTATTTTGGATGGAAAATTTTGTTGCTCTAGTTTTAAGTAAAAATTATTTGAATGTACTTATTATGTCGTAAACTAACACCCGTTCAGAGCTTCGCCCTTATTAGACTTACACCCTGTATAAACCCTCTATTTCTTCTTTATGTCCGTCATAGGATAGTACCTTTCGTTTGCAACTATGTGTATGAATGTGTGAATCAATAAAGTATACTTAATTTTTATAGAATTTGCGACCAACAGTTGGGAAATATTCATTATCTGTTATTTTACTGTTTTAGGATTAGCTAAGCTATATCATATTGGCCGTGTGGTGACGGCAGTAAGAATACATTTGCCACCACCCCAGCTCCTCCTGCGGGTGTCGTAAGAGTCGACTAAGGGATTGAAGTGTCACTGACCATTATTTGATAAATGATTGATGATCGGCAGCAGCGTAATCATAGTGGACACATTACTGCGATCGCCAATCCACTTGCCCAGTGTGGCGATTATGGGCATTCACCAGGAGGTGCATTAGGAATGCGCATAGTTAATAGGAGAGGCCCCCGTCCAGCAGTGGTAGTCCATGATGTATGATAAGCTATTGGTAAGAATTGAAATAACACATAAATTTAGCAATATTCAATGACGTCGATAGGGAATTAAGAGATTTTCATTACAAGACTTGTTTAGATTGTTCGCAACTTCTATTGTTTTTTTTTATAATTTATTACAATTTATCTCACGTGATTATCTAAATTATGTGTTTATATAAATTAAGTTGCAGAAATCAGCGTGACTGCTATATTCACGACTATATTGCCATTTTTAAATTAGCGATCTGATCATAGTGAGTTAATCTCGTCCAAACTTTCATAAAACTATACTCTCTTATTGTCTTCCAAAGGGATCACGATGTCAATTTCATGCATTATGGAGATGACGAAACGTCAAAATCCTCAGTTTAGCAACGGCCCTTGCGCATTGTTTTACACTATTTCTTTAAAAGGCGTAAGCGACATGACATTTCAAGCAGATATGACGTTTTTCATGTGCAGGGCGTTTTGGACACGAGGAAGTTGCATTTATTTTGTCGTTGAAGGGAAAGCGAAGGTAATTTGAAACGGTATATCGAGGTAACCTTTAAAAACTCGTATCTTCTGTAACTAGTATTTTTAATTTCAAATTTATGGTGGGTGAATAAGGTTAAAAATTAAACTTATAGTAATATGATAGGAACTTATTAGAGTTTGGTTATGCCCTTGGGTTTTGCAACTGTGGGACCTTTATTTATGAATAGAAGATTAACGTATTCATATAGGTAGTGGTAGTAGGTACTACTAATATATTACTAGTGTCACTAATGTCAAGCACATTGTAAAGTAGCTTTATATTACCGTCACTTTTCATTACTAATTATTATACATTAAGCATGTTCTTTGTTTGGTATCGTGACGTTCGTGACATTTAAACGACAATTTTGCTTTGTGGTTGGCACTTGCAGCATATCATAGCGTATTTTTTTTTAATTAGGGTTCTGTATTGTTTTTAATTACTCGCTACCACGCATATAATTACCGCAGTCGGCATCTCTTACCAAAACGAAACGGCTAAACGAATTGTTGGTCAGTGGCATCATGTTTTGGTATTCCTAGGTCCAAAGATGTCATATATACCATAGATCCAGCAAACGTATCTACTTAGCGTGTCAAATGAACTCAGTGAAATCCACTGAGTTGTCCGTCTTTAATCGCAGCTTGCAGCTTTCGGTCGTCAAATTTTGTAAGTTGAAGTGAAAGAAAACATTAATAATGCCTCCTTAAGTAATATTAATTGCAACAACACAAAAAATTATGAATACTCAAGGGCCTGAGACATATTTAAAATCGTAGGCAAGTAACAACTTCAGTACAAAATCTGACACGCTCCGCCGCCATACAAATGAATGAACTTGTTTATTCTATCCAAATCTAATTCTGTGCCTAGGTCTAAGGCTAATTAAACGCTCGAGCGGGGCGTGCAACGTAGAGTTCATGATAAACAAATGCAAAAGGAAGGCCGCGGTCGTTTCGACCCGCGTGGGGTCTGTGCGGCGTCCCCTGCTGCGGCGGACGAAAATGACCACTCCCGAGCATTCCCGAACACCGTTAATTGTTATTGATATTCCTATGCATTATCACCACACTTAGTTCGTTTGAACTGACTCTTAACTCCACCTATTTCTCATTCCAGGAACTGGGTCTCGACATCACCGATGAGCAGATCTCCGAGCTGGAGTCCGCCATCCACGACATCGACTTCGCATCAGCAGCTGAACATGAGAAGAAAGTCCGTCATGATGTCATGGCCCATGTGCATACCCTGGCTGAACGCTGCCCTCATGCGGCTCCCATCATCCACCTTGGGGCCACTTCGTGCTATGTCGGGGATAATACGGATCTGATCACATTGAAGCATGGATTGGATCTGCTGTTGCCAAGAGTTGCAGCTGTCATTAATCGCCTGGCCCAGTTTGCTGATGAATACAAGTAAGTTCGAACACAATTTTTGTACAATACATATCTTCCTATTTGGAGCTACTTCCTATGTTGAGGATAATACGGCTCTGATCACATTGAAGCATAGATTGGATCTGCTGTTGCCAAGAATTGCGGCTGTCATTAGTCGTCTGGTTAAGTTTGCTGATGAATACAAGTAAGTTCGAACACAATTTTTGTACAATACCTATCTTCCTCTTTGGACCTTACTCCTGCTATGTTGAAGATAATAGGTACAGATCTGATAACATAGAACCATGGATGGGATCTCCTGTTACCAAGAATTGCAGCTGTTATGAGACGCTGGGTATATTGCTGAGGAATGTAAGTAAATCCGAAGCGCGATAGCTTCATCTGAGCGCTGCCTTTATGTAACATCTATCATCCACCACTCCACCATAGACCTATGAATAAGAAGCAATTATAAAGAACTATGGGCAAATTTGTATGGGCCATGGTCCTGAAACCAACAGAGTCGAAACTTAAGTCATTAAATAGGTCTTTACATCTGGTTTATTTCATTATATGGACACAAAGAAGAATTCCATTGCAGAACTGAGATATTTATATTTAAATCAGGTAAGTTTTCTTCTAAAATATGTCGCCGCTGTCGCAAAACCGAACGAAGATATGATACACAATGGCGTCCTTCTATTGCCATGTTATGATGATAAGTAAAACACGATATTCAAAAAGAAATGACACCGACCAAACATAATCAATGGAACGGTCACTGTACCTGCCTTCATTTTTTTATTTGCTCAATACCTCCAGAATATGAATATGAATATTATCCGAAAGCATTTATCGTAGCTCGTACTCACCGCACAGTGGTCAGGCGTTCAAAGATCAGTGCTTAAAATTCAAAAGTCGCAATAAAAGTCTAAAAAACAGTACGTAATGTTATATTAAGATTGTATTTGATCTGTAATAAGCGAAATACAAGCTTTTAATAAAGATTCCTGCTTTTTGTGAGGTAAATTTTGTAAACCAGTTATGTATAGATCGGATGTCAGCAAAAATCTAATGAGTAAATCAGTGTTACTTGTTATTCTTGAAATGTTGTGGGTAAAAAAACTTTCTTTTGGGACCCTTATTCTTTTTGAAAGACCTATTCAACGATATCCCACACTATAGTACTAACGGCCATTGAGCTATGGTGCGGAAGACGGACAGACGAACATGGCGAAACCATAAGGGTTCCTAGTTTACTATGGAACCCTAAAAACAAGTTACGTGAGACCGAGCAATTGATTTCCCCTCTCCTCGCTCTTAAAAATCATTAAGTACGCTTATTTGTCCTTAAATTTCAGTTTCGTAAAAAGGCTACCGCCAAGACCTTCGGCAATCTTCGGTAAAATTATTACTTGCTCACGATAAAGCACTTTCTAGGCTACAAAACGACATATGAATCATTAAGGGACTCGAAGGGTTTCTAAACTAAAAGCTTCGAAATATTTTTCAAAGCGAAATCGTCGTTAATTGTTTTGATGGCTCGCGTAAAATAAATATTATTATAAAAAAACGACAAGGAAAATAATAAAATGTTATTAAAAACGATAGAAAATACCCTTGTGTACCTCCATTTAAATAATTATAGCTTTCACTAAAACAGTCATGTACATAATCAATTTTTAAACGACGCGTAAATATTGCACTTTTAGATAACGCGTTGGAGCGCCATGCAGTATGTTAACTTTGAAAGCTTATACCAAAGATGTTTATTCCCACACATGCCAAATATTTTATGTTTTCTAAAACTACGTAGTATAAACTACTCTCCTTGCTAAAAAAAGCAGTCAAAGTAGATCATCAATTTATTCGAATTTTAGCTACTACCGTGACCTCTGTGCACCGTGACTAAAATACAAATATCTTAGTTTTGCAATGGAATTTTACTTTGTGTCCATATAATGAAATAAAGTAGATTTTAAGACCTATTTATTCACAAAACTCTCATTGCTGTTGATTTCAGGACCATTTTGACGCATGGTCCTCTATAACTAAGACTGGGACAATATGAAACTGAATACTAAAGCAAATGATGGATCTGTTTCTGCTGAGAGTTGCAATTGTCACGAGTCGCGTAGTAGCATCTGTCTTAGGAGTGGGAAATTGTACAGCTATGTCTGGGACGACTTACGACCTACGTTTTACCATGTATGTATCTAAAATGATATTTATCCAATATTGTACGACCTAAGTGACGAACTTGAGTAAACTTGACGCTTACCATAAGGAGGTGGCTTGGACCTGTATACGAATTAAATGTCAAAGCATCCTTCCGCTCACATATTTTTTTAAGATCGTTGCAAATACCTACTGTTCGTGTAAGTAGAGGTATACAGATACACTTTAAACTTGATACATCGCATCTACTTTGTTTTAAGCGCGTGCACAGAGGTCACGGTAGTAGCTAAAATTCGAATAAATTGATGATCTACTTTGACTGCTTTTTTTAGCAAGGAGAGTAGTTTATACTACGTAGTTTTAGAAAACATAAAATATTTGGCATGTGTGGGAATAAACATCTTTGGTATAAGCTTTCAAAGTTAACATACTGCATGGCGCTCCAACGCGTTATCTAAAAGTGCAATATTTACGCGTCGTTTAAAAATTGATTATGTACATGACTGTTTTAGTGAAAGCTATAATTATTTAAATGGAGGTACACAAGGGTATTTTCTATCGTTTTTAATAACATTTTATTATTTTCCTTGTCGTTTTTTTATTATAATATTTATTTTACGCGAGCCATCAAAACAATTAACGACGATTTCGCTTTGAAAAATATTTCGAAGCTTTTAGTTTAGAAACCCTTCGAGTCCCTTAATGATTCATATGTCGTTTTGTAGCCTAGAAAGTGCTTTATCGTGAGCAAGTAATAATTTTACCGAAGATTGCCGAAGGTCTTGGCGGTAGCCTTTTTACGAAACTGAAATTTAAGGACAAATAAGCGTACTTAATGATTTTTAAGAGCGAGGAGAGGGGAAATCAATTGCTCGGTCTCACGTAACTTGTTTTTAGGGTTCCATAGTAAACTAGGAACCCTTATGGTTTCGCCATGTTCGTCTGTCCGTCTTCCGCACCATAGCTCAATGGCCGTTAGTACTATAGTGTGGGATATCGTTGAATAGGTCTTTCAAAAAGAATAAGGGTCCCAAAAGAAAGTTTTTTTACCCACAACATTTCAAGAATAACAAGTAACACTGATTTACTCATTAGATTTTTGCTGACATCCGATCTATACATAACTGGTTTACAAAATTTACCTCACAAAAAGCAGGAATCTTTATTAAAAGCTTGTATTTCGCTTATTACAGATCAAATACAATCTTAATATAACATTACGTACTGTTTTTTAGACTTTTATTGCGACTTTTGAATTTTAAGCACTGATCTTTGAACGCCTGACCACTGTGGCGTGGGATGCTGATTTAATTATGCTTCTGAGTGAGTCAGCTTTTATCCGAATGAATAGAATTCCTTTATGCTAATTCTTAACAATGCTAACAATGTGAATCTCTAGGGTATATTTGTTGCAGTCAAAACTCTAAACCAGTCAAAAGTACTATTGGCTAACAAAATCAGTCAAAAATACTTTTGACAGTATGCTTTAGTCAATAATACTTTTGACGGTCAAAAGTATTTTTGCCCAATGGAGTTGGTTAAAAGTACTTAATTACCTAAGTGATTTCGTCAAAAGTGGTTTTGACTGGTTGTATCAGTTAATTTATCGCAGAGACATTAAAATTAACAGCCATTTTAACTTGCCAGAACCAACAACAGATTTAAATCTAACACCCAACTTCGAATAGTAACATACCAAAATACTTAATTACCTATTAGTATTTAGGTATGGTGAGAAAACTCGATTATACGATAGGGGCTTTACTTGTTTTTAAGGAAAACACTAGTTATTCAGATACATCTCGGCGCAGTGTTAATCAAACTTTGTTACATTCCAGGTCACTGCCGATCCTGGGCTTCACGCATCTGCAGCCAGCGCAGCTGACCACCGTGGGTAAGCGGGCTTCTCTATGGCTCAGTGATCTGCTCATGGACGAGCGCGCCCTCTCCCGTGCTCGAGATGACCTCCGCTTCCGAGGAGTCAAAGGGACCACTGGCACCCAAGCATCGTTCATGCAACTATTCAACGGAGACAGCGCCAAAGTCCGAGCGCTCGACAAGAGAGTAGCAGAACTTGCTGGTTTCGACAAACGTTACCTAGTCACTGGACAAACCTACTCCAGAAAGGTTGACTTGGAAGTTGTTTCAGCGCTATCTGGACTGGGAGCGACTGTGCATAAGATGTGCTCTGATATCCGCCTTCTGGCCTCCCGCAAGGAGGTTGAAGAGCCATTCGAGGCATCCCAAATTGGCTCAAGTGCGATGCCTTATAAGAGGAATCCTATGCGCTCTGAGCGCTGCTGCGCGCTTGCTCGCCATCTTATTACTCTGCACGCTAACGCAGCTAACACCCACGCGGTCCAATGGCTTGAGCGCACTTTAGATGACTCTGCCAATCGTCGCATCACGCTCGCTGAAGCTTTCCTAACCGCTGATGCGACTTTGCTTACCCTTCTCAACATCTGTCAAGGATTAGTCGTGTACCCTAAAGTGATCGCTCGGCATATTGACCAAGAACTGCCTTTCATGGCTACTGAGAACATTATAATGGCTATGGTTCAGGCTGGTGGGGACCGTCAAGTATGCCATGAGAAGATTAGGGTTCTATCTCACGAAGCCGGAGCTCAGGTTAAACAGCATGGGAAAGATAATGACCTTATCGACCGCGTGAAAAAGGATGCGTACTTCGCACCGATAATTTCTCAGTTAGACAAGATTTTGGATGCGTCCACCTTTATCGGTAGGGCTCCTGAACAAGTGACCGAGTTCATCGAAGAGGAGGTCAATCCTATAATTTCGAAATATGCAGGCGTTTTGCAAGAGGTTGAAAAACCTGTTACTCTTAACATTTAACTTTGATAATTGTATGCGAAATTTCATGTTAGTATCCCCTTGCAATAGGAGGGGGAGCATTTAGTTTTCTATATACTAAAAACATTTTTCTATGTAAGATTTATATGTTTTGTTAAAATAAAATGCCTTAAAATTGAATAAAAAATGTATTTACATTAATACAGCGTTTTCGTTCTGTAATATACAATAAACGAGAATTACATAAAAATGACTTCACTATTTACATAACGAAACATGTTATATAAAATAGATAATGGTAACCCTAAATTTTAGGTAACTATGGTAAACATAAATAAAAATACAGTGATGCGCAATCCGTCGCAAAATAAAAGTTTTAAGTACAAATTAACAATGAACACATTTTTTGGAAACATTAAAAATGGTAACTAACGGTTGCTAAGCAAGCAAAAAGCTGATATCCGGAAGCACAAATAAATTACTACAATGTAACATTAACAAAATGAAACAAATAAATTAGTTTCTAAGATTAAAATGAGAGAGACATCATCATCAACTATCCCTGGTACATTTCGTGATCACATTTTATCACAATTTCGATGGCACGATTGCTTAAGACACTAAAATTTACAGAGCGTTGGTGAGAAGTGTGTCACCCTGGCAAGCCGGGCCTTGGCTGGGCCAGTTGCAGGCTCCCAGGCTGGGGTCGAAACTTAGCTGGACAGGGCAATTGAATACGTGGAGGGTGAATCTCTGCTTAGTACAGTCCCACCTGCAGGCGTAGAATTTATTACATTGTTTCGGGTGCCGGAAAAGACCGGCTCTCTGGCAATCCACTGATCCTTGCAGGGTTTCATCTCTGCTTCTCCATCCCCCTGGCCCATAACGATCAAACGATTGGGAATCAATGGATCCGGAATCTGACCCAGATACTATGGCTTCCTTTACAATGGCAGTTGGAGCCACTTCCTGTTTCAAAAGGACGGTTTTATAAGTCGGGGCGACAGTCACAGCCTTGATGCGCGGTCTTATCGTGTAGACCTTTTCTGTGGAAGAGACAAAAGCAGGAGTGCTTGATACGTAAACTTCTTTCCTCTTAGGAGTCACCGATATGTACTCATTTTGTTCAGGGAGATCTTGGTAGAAAGAGTCATCGGGAACAATTATAGGGTTAAAAGTGGTAGAAACGTATGGAGTTACTGTCGCAGTCTTAGCATTAGATACAATATTTCTAGATTTTTGAGACCATTGGTTGCCATTTATGTCACCACGGCTGGAGTCGTCGTAATCGTTGTTATAATCTAAAAAGTCTTGGTCTTGAACCTTGGGGCGTGTTCCTTTGAGTACAACAGTTGGAGATTGACAACTGCACACGGCGCCTAATTTTCTGACAAGAAGGGGATTAAAGTCGTTTATCTTAGTGACTACAGCTACTTTTGGCTTAGTTCTGCGTATAGGCGCCGGAGTGACCTCTACAAGCTCCTGCCTGTAAGGAGCGTAGGTAGATGTCACAGTGGCAGGACTGTAAGTACTTGACACGTATCCAGAAGTATAAGTAGCAGCATCTAAGTTTGCCAATTGAGATTTAGCCGTAGCAACAACAATATTCTGCTTTCTCGCAGGCGCTGCAGTAGATACAACAATGGGTGTTTCCGATGACACGGATGGCTTATAAGGGTTGTAAATTATTTTAGATGTGAAAGATTGGCCTTCACTTTCGAAATTAACCAGACCCTGTGCACCCTGTTCCAAGGGTGGTAAATATTCAGGTGCTTTGTATGTTGTGGATTCAGTGTACTTGTAAGTCGGAACCGCTGTTGTTGACTTGACGTATGTCTTCTTAGTTACTGGCGGCAAATAGGCATTGTCAACTTTGGGAGGCAGATATTCGGGAGCGTTGTAGGTAGGCTCTGGCGCGGGCGGTAGATACTCGCGAGATGTCGTGGAATAGGTCACTGGCCTATAAGTGGATTTGACTACTGGAGCTGCAGTGGACACTACAGGGGGAAGATATTCTTCAGCCTTGTTGGCTACCTGGATCTCTGGAGATTGATATGACACCTGGAATGATGAATATTGATTTGTTTCTATCTTCTTTGGCTGTTCAATATGAGAAGTAGTGAATGAAACTTGTTGAGCAGGAACGTAACTCTGAACATTTTCGTACTGCTGGGAATAGTCTTCCGATTTATAATCATAGTTATCTTGAGATTGGCCGAAAATAGCCTGCTCCTGGACGTAGGGTTTAGCAGTAGATGACACTACATAAGATTCTTGGTAATCAGTCTTTGGTGGAATGTATTCGGGTGCCTTATATGCCTTCTTAGATGCCTCGTACTCGGCGTAATGATCTTCATATGCTAAATTCGCAGGAGTGCTTGAGACAAACACAACGTCTTCCTTCGATTTGTGTTGCGTGTTGTCATTGTAGAGATGATATGTTTGGTGTGAAACTTCACTGGCATCGGAATAAGATTTCGCACTTACTGTTTCTACATCTCGTTGGATTTCTGGCTGACTGTAAGTGTAACCTTGGTTCAAATTTGCATTGTAGTTGTAAGATTGTTGAGATGTCTCGTATTGCGCAGGTTGGCTGACGATATGACTCACTTCATGCTGATGGCTTATAGGCTTGTAAGTTTGAGTATAAACAGCTGCAGTAGGCGCTGGAGTCACCTTCTGAGTGTATTTAATTATAGGGTTCTCATAATAAGACACAGCAGGCTGGTAAGTGAGTTCTACTTTAGGTAAAGGTGTAGATGACACAGGAACAACCTTTTCTACTTTATGGATAGTTTGGTGACTATAAGATTGGGGTTTGTAGGTTGATACAACTGCTGGCGCAGGGGTTGAATATGTCACGATTGCGGGGGCGTCCTCAAACTTAGCTGCAGGTTTTTGATAATCATAGCCAGAGAATGTCGAGTCTTGCGCTTGCGAATAAGTATGTACTTGAGCAGCATCGACCTTGTGCACAGTTTCATGACTGAATACCTGAGGATGGTAAGTGGATATTGCTGGCTGGACAGCGATGGCAGGTTGAGCCGTTGTATACTCAACTACGGTTTGTGGTTGCTCATAACTGACTCCTTGGTTTATGTATTCGTAACCACTTTCTTCAGATTGAGAGTACGCCTTGCTATTCTCCACTTTGTGAATCGTTTGATGGCTGTAAGACTGTGGAGTATAAGTAGAAACTACTGCCGGTGCAGGAGTGACATGTTGAACGACAGTTTTGGCGGTTTCCTCGAAACTTACGGCTGGTTTTTCGTATTGGTAACCAGAGTTTGCCTGAGAGTAAGTATTCACTTGACTAGCGTCTACTTTGTGTAATGTTTGATGACTGAAGCCCTGTGGTTGGTATGTAGAGACAGCTATAGCTGGTTGAGCTGTCGTATACTCTACAACGGTCTGTGGTTGCTCATAACTGGCACCTTGGTTTGTGTAATCATAACCACTTTCTTCTGATTGAGCGTAGGCCTTGCTACCCTCTACTTTATGAATTGTTTGATGACTGTACGACTGCGGCGTGTAGGTGGATACAACTGCAGGAGCAGGAGTGACGTGTTGTACAACAGCCTTGGCAGTTTCTTCGAAACTTACCGTCGGTTTTTCGTAATGGTATCCAGAACTTTCCTGAGAATAAGTATTAACTTGACTAGCATCTACCTTATGTAGAGTTTGATGACTGAAACCTTGTGGTTCATACTTAGTGACAATGGGTTGGACAGCTACAGCAGGCTGAGATGTTGTGTACGTGACTACAGTCTTTGGTTCTTCATAGGTTACTCCTGATTGAGCGTAATTGTAACCAGATTCGACCTTACCGGTATCCACTTTATGAATTGTTTGATGACTGAACGACTGAGGACTGTAAGATGCTGGAGTAGGCTCAGCGTATGTGCTAACACTTGGGCCTGTTGTATAAGCTACTATTTTCTTAAATGGTTCTTCTGTCACTGGCGAGGCGTTGGAGTAATCATAACCTACAGATTCTACCTTATGAAGTGTTTGCTGACTGTGGCTAAATCCTTGCGGTTTGTATGTGGACACTGATATCGGCGCTGGAGTAGAGTAGGAGATCCCGTCTTCAAACTTAACGTCTGGTTTGGAATAGACGTATCCAGAAGAAACACCTTGTTCCGATCCCTGTGTGACAGCGATGCCTGCCTGGTGAGCTTGGTTCTGGTATTGATAATCAGCTGCCTGGTTGTAGTCAGTGATAACCACTTTAGGCGTACTGCTTACGTATTGCTTTACCGGAACCACAGTCGGTTGAACGTACGTAACAGCAGGATGAGTGATGCCGAATATTTGCTTGACGCTAGTCTTAGGTGCTTCGGGTACGAAGGTAGTTTTATATGTCACTGTGGGAATCGCTGTGGTGACAGCGAATGGGGTGGCCGTCGTAGGGATTCCTGATGAGGTGGGAGTGGTGACGTAGCTGTAACCGTCTAAGTTGTGGGAGTCTGTCCCAACATGGTTAATCGAAACTGCAGGTTGAGAAACATATGAGACATGCCCTGAGTTCTGCGTGTCATGGACAACATTATGTCCAAAAGATTGAGAATTGGAGCTGCTGGAAGATGCTTTGCTGAAGTCGTAGTTGAATTGATCGGTGTATCCAGTATCGACCAATGTAGTTTTGCCAACCAGACCCACGTTAACAGATCCAGCTGCCAAAGTGTGTGATCCACCAGTATAAGCTTTAGAGTCACTGATATAGTTGCCACTGTTCGCGGTACTGTAGCTGCCATGGTAAACTTGGTTGTTCAAAGCATTGCCAGTCGATGCCGCTCCATTATAACTTCCAATATGACCGTCAGCCCTATATACACCAGCCACGTATTTACCAGAGTCGTCATGTGTGTATGAACCGGAATAATCCGCGTTGTATGACCCACTGTCACTTTTATACCCATTAGCGCTAAGTAAAGATTCTTTGTAAATACCAGCTTGGTATTTTCCTGAGTCGCTGTATGAGCCAGAGTTGTAAGATCCTTTGTAGTTTGATGAATCATCAACGTAAACTCCAGAGTTATCAGATACGTATTGTCCGCTGCTGTCAGTTCCAGAAGATGCCGAATACCTTCCGTAATCATAGTAATCGCTGGACTGCTTGTAAGCAGAACTATCATGGACGTAAGGGACAACTGGAGAACCTACATGCTTGTAGGGCTCAGCGTAGTCGCCTGAAGGGTCGTGCACGTACGCGCCAGAGTTGTCAGAATAATCACTTGATTGATATTGAGAGCTTTGCCCCGAGGACGATGAAGAATAGCCGTTAGATTCTGAAACGTATCCACTAGCTCCAGCCCCATTGGCAAGAATGTTAACCTGATGGCCATGGATTTTCTGCGCTTCAGCTTTGGTCGGCAGTCTATAATCGTCCAAGATCAGCGAGCCACTGGTATACTTTCCTTCATTGTTATATCTAGTGGCCTGGACGAGTCCATTGCCATGCAAGGCGCCGTTAGCTTGGTAAGCCAGCTCGTTAGACCCAGAGGCGCCGTTGAACTCTTGGGACGCAATAAAGTTGGTGTCGAGCGCATCTTGTTGGGAGAGGAAGCCGCCCTGGATGCCGACGAGGTTGTCGAGCGAGGCGCCGGAGACCAGGCTGTTGTGGGCGGCCACGTTCACGGCGTCGGCGGTTTGACCGTGGAAGCCAGCGGCGCCTGGAAGTTAACATATAGTTATTATCATCATCATCATCATCAGCCTATGATAGTCCACTGCTGGACGTAGGCCTCTCCTATTGATTATGCGTATAAACGCATTAGGAGGTAAATGCCCATAATCGCCACGCTGGGCAAGCGGATTGGCGATCGCAGTAATGTGTCCACTATGATGACGCTGCTGCCCATCATCAATCTTTCATCAAATAGTGGTCAGTGACACTTCAATCCCTTAGTCGACTCTTACGACACCCGCAGGACGAGTTGGGGTGGTGACAAATGTATTCTTACTGCCGTCACCACACGGCTATACTTATTTTAAAATGCTTATAGTTATTATACTTGTTTTAAAATGCTTGCAGAAAAAAACTTGCAGCAACAACTAGTTCAGTTATAAGTTGCTAAGTGGTAACTATTCATCTTAAAGGCGGTAATTTGCGTGGTTTGCTAGTGTTATTGGTACTCTTTATTTCTCTCGTAAGGTAAACTTCGAACCCGAAGCCATAGGGGCAGCGGAACTCGTAGGCTGAGAGGACCTTCCCGTGGTCCAGGCAGGCGAAGAACCAGCGGCAGTTCTCGGGGTTCCGCGTAGTCGCTGAGCTATACTATACATACAGTGTTTCCGTAAGTAGGTTTCACATACCAGTAAGAACGGCACCAGAATATCCAAAGGCCTCGGCCTCGTATCTAGCGATGTTTCCGCAGGCCGGCACTAGCCATGGCCAGTCGCACTTGAGCTTGTCGGCGTCGAATCCGAGGCCGAAGGGGCAGCGGAACTCGTAGGCCGAGAGGGGGGCCTTCCCGTGGTCCAAGCAGGCGAAGAACCATCGGCAGTTTTCGGGGTCCGCGTAGTATCCTGGAATAGTTAGACCCTGATAAGTTTAGGAAGAATCATCATCCGCTGAATTCATCATCATGTCGTTATCATCCGCTTGAATTCTTCGTGTTAATTATAAATTTAGAGCGAGAGGCTCTTAAGGCCCTGGTTTTTCTGGCCGGTGACCGGCGACCGACGCGTGTCTGCCGCCGATGACGTTTGAATGTTTTGTTCGCGAATGTTTCAGGGTGGATTAGAACAGAGTTTGTAACTAAGTTGCCAATCGATACTCAGTAGTTTTCTCTCTGTCACTATTTCTTATTATAGTGCGACAAAGTCGGTTAGTTTCTTTCGTTCACGATTAACGATTGAACGTTCGCGATCGACTTCTTAGGTTATCTACGTACCCGGAACCCGGAGTTACCTATAGTATGCATTACGATGCTTTGGCTGTATGAGCGTACCTTCGTGTTCAGGGCAGATGAACCTCGTACGAGGCACGGGAGCGATCTCGGAAGACCCGGGGCAGGCTTGGGAATGTGGTAAGCTACCAGGCCATACGCAGACCTCGTAGCGAGCGTCGAACGCCAGCCCGGCGGGGCAGTCGAATTCGAAAACCTGTTGATAGGAAAAAATATATAATGTAATGGTTTCCGTTAGATGTTACTGTCATTTAATGTAATCAAGGATTTCCATTAGCCCTTTGACCGTCATTGATGTGATTGCACAGATCAGTATAGATAGCTGACGGTGGCATGGAACATGTCGCAGCGTTATGGCCGATAGGCCTTTATAGTGTGACAGATGCGCGCCCTATGAGCCAGTCGCAACTTACCCGCGACTGCAGGATGAGCTCGGACATATCCGCAAAATGCCGAATTGTGCCGTTATTTCTTGTAAAAATAGGAGTGTAAATAAACATTTCAAGGACTATTGAGTCACGTACCACATGAAGGTATTGATTTTTTTAGTTATTAGTTGACAAAACCACGTATTTTTACAAATAATATATAACAACAAACCGCTGACATAAATGTCATAATGATTTTACTTGGGCGTACCAATTGGTTGAACTATTCAGTGACAAATTGTATGTGCGTTTTACATTGACGGCTTAGAATAGCAAGCAAGTTGCAATTTGGTAAGTGACCGTGCGATGTATGCAATTGCTAGCGATATTCACAACCGTCCTGCCATTTCTTGGTACGGCCGCTGCGAGCAAGCCGCGAACTAGAGGTACTACGACTGACCGTGCCGATGACAAGTAGGGTCGATAAATTGTTGATGTATTTGATTATATTCAATTTTTCTTTCATATTTTGACCTTTGTATCAATATCTTATCTTCATAAAGGTAAAACAATATATATAGATTATATCGCGTATTATATTATTTTGAGCCTTTTACAATAACCGTTGTCAAAGTTTGAAATTGTTTTATTTAAATATGTGACCATCGCGGAAACGGCTGACAACATTATATTTATTAAGGGTACAACCGTCTAAATAATTATTTGTTCACGTGATTCCCAGCCACAATTAAGATAATGTCGTTAATAAATTGCTTTGTTCATATTCAAATATATGTTTATAATTGACATTCTGTAGTTTATTATTTACAAACCAGATCCGACACGAAAGTAAGAAAAAAGTTTTCTAATTTATTATTAAACGACATAAAATAAAAACAAACAATATAAGGACTTAACTTAACTACCTATAAATAAATAAAAATGGCCTAAATCGCCGTCAGTGGGCAAGGTACCCAGAAGGCTGGCCGCATTCCCCCGTTGTATAGCTATACTTAAACGCTGTGCAAGGTACTCGCCAGCCCTCTGGTCGCTTGAGGTCTCTCTTAGGCGAGCCGCTAGATCTTTAAAAAGTCCATGTGCACTTGGCCCCCATGGCCCTAAGGTCTCCACACCAAACACCGCAAATATGTAGCTGGTTCCTAAAGCAGCATACTTGCGGCGCTTGAGACTTTCGGCTAATGATGCCGCGGCGCCAGCAGCAACGCCGGTGACCGAAACATGGGACGGCGCCAGAGTGTCAACGCAGGTGGCGTCCCAAACTAGCGGCCGGCCAATGCTCAAGGGCACCAGCGTCATTCCGTCAGACCTCTTGCCGTCGTCCCTGGCCAGACAGTTGGGCTCTAGGACGGCCGGTATTTTCGCGCTAACAAGGGCGCGACGGATAACATAATGTTTATAAAGATTAGATACATCGTTCAATGCGATATTTTAATCTGTATTTATTTCTTATTAAATGATAGATCGATTTTAATGTTTTTCTTAATATTCCGGCCTTATCAAATATCTATGGATAATAATTTATCGACGTAGCCTCCTCTCTAGTGCCGCATCATATGGTAGCGCTTTAGCCAATCACAGCGTGGCAAAGGCCCGACCTCGGAGACACCGAGACTCATTACAATTTCGCTTCGTTACAAATCTCTCTCTTTCATATATCTATGTGTGATTGCTATATTTAACAATAAATAGATAAATAGTTACAACATAGCTTATTTTCTTCGCTAAAAAATGCAGTTTAACTGAACGCTGCCCCCATAATTACGAGTAGGTAGGTACTGATATGTGTGTACTTTTAACACGAGCTGCCGTCGTAAATTTACGCGGACTTACGGTCCATTCCGCTCATACTCGCCGCTCGCGTATTGATGTGAGCGAGAGCGATAAAAAGTAATTCCACGTTAATCTCAAGGCGGCAACTCGTGGTAAGTATACTACTCTTAAATAAATGTGCATAGCGTCAGTGACACATCATTTCAAAATGTGCCACTAAAAATGTGACTAGAAGTTCTTTAGGTACCTATGTCCTTTGGCAAAATGTCATTCGGATTATTTCGGATGTATTTGCAGTAGTCATCAGTAGGTATATACCATCATCAGTACTGATGATTGAGTAGTACATGATGTCCATACCGTGTATTCGGGGGAGAGCTGGTCGAACTTCACGCAGCGGTAGAAGCGAGCGCAGGAGCGCGGGTGCACGAAGTAGCCCTGGCGAGAGCAGGAGAACTCCGTGCGGGTATCCTGAAACCAGGTGAAACATGTTTACGACACATCGTCATCAACTACGTAGACCCTACATCAATAGGTACCTACAATACCTAAAATCTCAGTTGATCGAGGGTATTTTTACCTACGTTCACTCTTATTATAAAGGGCATACGTGTTGGTCTACTACCTCTTTGTACTTAAAAATATTGAAGCGCTTCTTCTTTGTCTTTACAAGAGAACCAAATGAAATTAACTTATACCTCTACTTGTTTTCCATTTTCTACTTAGCCCCACTTGCTAAATATCGGTTTAAATATCTAGCGCAGTGATACATGAAAAAAACCTTTAAGTAATTTGACTATCTACAGTCAATAGGTACAGACATATCTAACTACAAAGCTAATTCATAAAATTAGATGAGGTGTGTTGACGTCAAGTCGTTGAGCTGTAGAAGAAATGTCTGATATTCCTGCTACTGACCTCACGTATGGAATGGATGACGCCATCAGCATCGACGATCTGAGTGATCCTGTAGGGAGACACCTGAAGAGCGTCCAGAGCGCGAACATGACCCGGAGCGGCCAGGATCTCGTGCTCCAGAGACCTGGAAACAGAAGCCACAGATTTATAACAATAGCCTTCGTTATCCTCTCAGTTCACTGCTGACATAGACCTCTCTTATTAACTATACGTATTGCATTAGGAGGTATAATCGCCACGCTGGACAAGCGAATTGGCAATAGCAGTAGTGACTATGATGTTGATGCTGCCCAATTTTATCTTCTAACAACGAATGATCAGTGACACTTTAATCCTTTAGTCGACTTAACCACACCCATGGAAAGAGTTGGGGTGGTGACAAATGTATTACTGCCGTTACCATACGGTCTATAACATCTTAGTGGAACAAGCCTGAACGTGAGGCCGCGGCGTTCGATGCCTTGATAATCGATATCCTTATTAACGTTGTCATCCAGGCTAACCCTTCCCCAAAAAAAATTCTTACCTCAACATAGCTGCTCTGATTCAGTATTTTCTGAAGAGAAGACTTAAGCATAAGTTTGCATAATGTCGCGACATCTTTATCAACTTTGTCCAGACCAACAAAAGCATCTAGCTCTTATTACCTTAGAACTGCGGCCCTTGGTGCCCTGCTCTGCTGGTTGAGAACCTTGGCCAAAGAAGCCTTAAGGGTAGGTCCGCATGGTGTCTCCACATCTTTGTCAGCTTTGTGGAGTGCCAGACCGGCGAGCCCACGGACACGGGCGTACTTGCCCTTAACGTCGACCGACGATGAGTCTTCGAAGGACATCCAGGTTGTGTTCCTGGAAAGGGGGTGGAAGTATCAGTTAAGAGATGTTTTTAAGGTAGTTTTTTATATAGTCATGTGTGAGTCTAAGTATGATATGGTATTTATGATGCATCTCGTGCTTCGACCCGGCCTATTAATTTCCTATCAAATTCTGTGTAGCTAGGCGAGTATGCGTGTTGTAGGTACTTAATTTCTAAGCTCCAAATTATGTTTTAAGGCCCTATTAATACTTTTTACCTACTTTATATAATAATAATAATAAAATATTTATTGTTTCACTTTGTAGTGGTTGTTTTGAATTCGATAAATTATTAAAAAGAGTTGTTTAGTTAAGTTAGGTCACTATCTTAACTCTTTCGCAGCCAATAAGAAAAATATTCGTTTTAATTCGAACTCTACACGATATCAATAGAGTTAAAGATCATACGTAACCTCGGCTGTGAAAAGGTAGGGTGTTAGGTATATATGTACCTAACACCTAAGTATAATTATTTTTTATGTAATCAGACGATAATTATACCAAAATAAAATAAACCAAACCAAACTTTACAATTAAATATGTAAATCTCATACTCAATAGTAATACTCAATAGTATGAGATTTACCTACATCGGATAGATAGTTAACTACGCAAGAATTAAAAATTCAATAAATGTAGCTAAATAAACTCCCAAAATACTAAGAGCTAACAACTAGTGATATTGATTTAAACTTTCACGATGATCACCCATATTTTAAAGACAAAGGGGTATTAACGAGTCATGCCCGAAACGTCAGGATATAATTAAACGTAAGTTTACGCGATAAAGACCCGTTTGTCATTAAAATATGAACTAGTGAAGAATAAACATGAAACGAAACAAATAAATAACGAAGAAAAGTACCAACATAAGTATGAGACCCTATCAAAACCATTCAAGCAATGTCATCAAAACTCACTTAAAAGCATAAGGCGCCGACAAATCCTGGTCTCTCTCAAGAGTCCACCGTCCCTTCTGCAGCATTCTGCAGAGCTCAGCCTGGTCTATTTCCTTCGGCTGGTCTTCCACCGCAGGGCTGCCGGGAGTACTGAGGGTCTCATTCTTGAGGGTGAACTGCTGGGCGGTGGCGGGGAGGCTTATGACGATCTTGGAGGCTGGGACGCCGAGGCCTACGACTAGGTCCACTACGGAGTCCTGAAATGTTGGATGAGATGGTTAGAATTAATATTACCATATCATTGACAATATGACATCCTTATTTGAACTAACGAGTGATATATCGCATTTTACCTATGTCACGCAAAAGGGAATAGACGTCCGAGTGTTTGAACTATTTCGAACACATAAAAGTATATCGTTTGCCACTAGAAAATGAAAAAAATAAACACCTATGGCTGACTCTCAATAGCATTTGATATCTTTGACACATACCTATCGTGAAACACATTCGCAGATATATTATTACGTAAATACTAATATTAAATCATTTTTTTTATTAAATGTGTAGTATGTGAAATTAAGGTTTACAATTAGGTAGTGATATAACCAAGACTCTATTCTAAAAGTGCGTGATAATTAAATTATGCAAGTTTTTTTGTTTGTTTACATTTTTTTTACTTGCGTCAAACCGATGGCAAGTTTTGCTGAAATCACATTATATATCTGGATGCTTAGCCAAGTTGCCAAGCGCTAGCGCTTACGCTTAGTAGCGTATCGTAGTTCTCCCTCTCTGTCACTCTTTCATATTAGTGCGACAAAGACAGTTAGCTGCCTTTCGTTTACGATTGACGATTAAGCGTTAGCGATTGGCAACTGGACTAAGCACCCAGATGTTTTATTCTGGCCGACGTCAATGATTTACGAGTATATGACTTTGTTTAGCGCCTGCTAAAAATATGTTAGCATGGAAGTATTTCTAACTTGTGACTAAATCAAAATCGCCGTTAAGGCCGAATTACGAATTGTAAATATTTTCTTAAAGACAAGGCATTTGCAGGAAAACACTGGACCAGTATTCTTTGTGGGTAAATAGGTACAAATGATTCTACATACTTTCCCGCCCTAGTGCGTTAACTAGCACTTTATTTAAAATTGAAACGGTGATATCGACTACAGTCGATTTAATAGCAATTTTCCTGTTTTTTCACATTTGTACCGTGATTAAGTATTTACTATTTCTAACTCGATTGCAATAATTCACTCAACATCGTTCGTTAGGTACTGAGATGCCTTTCAACAGTTTCAACATACCTTTAATTTAAAAAGGATAAACTATGCCGCAGAGCACGCAGACACACAGACAGTCAAGGGTATTTTATACATCAAATCCAGCCACCATTTACGGCAAATTCTATGTACTCATAGACTAATAAAATATTACCAGACCCTCTGTCGCTAAAACTGTGATTGAAGTGGGTTACCTATGTGCACTTTTCATTATATTTATACGATACGCAGACATCAGCGATGCTGTATACAATTCTTCAGTAGAAAACAAAAAAATGTAAATAAACCTTAAAACTTGTATTATTCCATAATCACGCACTTTTAAAAAACATATTGGTTTTATTGCCAACTTGAAACCTTAAACCTAGAGTTCCCATACATTTTTAGTTCCAATTTTTGATATTTATTAGTATTAACGTAAAATATATCTGTAAACGTGTTTCACTATGTATCGTATCTTACTGACGAATTCTAGGTATAATGTCAGTCGAAACCTTATGTGTTCTTCAATGAAGTCCCTTTTAGAACACCGTGGCGGGTTGCCATTCCGTGTTCACTGACATAGATAAATATGTAAATACTTTATATACAAGACAGTTTAAAATTGTAAAAAAATGAGCGCTGTCTTGCCAACAAACTACTTCCGCAGTTTGGCAAGTAAATTTAATAACCTACTTTGTGTTAACATTTTTGGTAAATAAATAAAAAAAAACGAAATGCACACATTCATAGTTTCATACCGGCGCGGCGGCCATTACAAGATCACATTAGGTTGTATAGCTATGGGTAGTCCGTAATATTCCATACATCCATGCTATTCATTAATGTTAAAACATGAGGTCACGACCTAGCTAGATAGTCTAGCCAACTTTTCTTGATGCACCTGCCAATATGTGACCTAGTTAAACCAAATTATCAAACTACTCACGTTTTTATCGCACTAAAATGAACTTTAATATAACTGTATTAAGGGTTACGAGAACAGCTGTTTTTTGCAGGACTCGTTTACCTTCATGAGATCTATTAGATACGTCGTGAGACTGAGCGATATAAACTGTGGCTTAGAATTGATGATTATTACCGAAGTTTCATTAAATGACCGGTAATTATTTGCTTTGCGGTCGTTTACACTTGCAAATGTTTTATAAGACACACCTTTGGGCTGATTAGTATTTTTATTTTATCGTAATTGTATATATGTACAAGCTGCCCACGAGGAAAGGGGAAATTTCTAACAGCATATTCCTGAGACTAAAAGAAGCAAAAAATGTTAAAAATGAGTTTTGGTCAAATCGGCAAAAAAAAAAGAAATATTTTTTATTTTTTGACATGTTTTGAATGCCTTAATACACAAAAAAGGCTTTTATTAATCAAACTATCGCAAAAAATTCACTTTAAAGCTTTTTTCCATTTGCTAGGTAATTAATATTTTTGTTCATTTGATTTCTGTCAATTAAGTGTGACAAGACTAAGACAACGTGGTGAAAAAATCGTTTCCTAAAATGCGTTTATCATAGCGTAACGGTCTAAAACGGTTTTAAGAAAAAAATACATTTTCTCTTAAAATAGACTGAATCCAGAATCTTCATATGACATTTTTAACTTCAAATTTGGTCAGAAATCCGCGGTTGACTTAACTTCGATGATTGAAATTATGGTGTATAAATGAACAATCGCTACGTGTTACCAACATGCATTTGGATATCTCCATAAATCTGGTTATGGTACAAAAATTTATTATCTTCGATTAAGTGTATTATTTACAATAATGGCACAGTTCTTAGAAAAAAACTCTTCGTTAATGATTACTTAGAACTTAGATAAAACCAAAATGTTCTCGTTGACGCTTTTAATTAAGAGTTGAACCTGTGTACCATAGTTGTAATCTGGACTATAGTTGGAGGTTTTACGGTTCCTATAATCTTTTCAAGGGTTTTTTCTTCCCTAGTGGAGGGAACTAAGTGGCACTTTTCTGTTCAAAGACTTTCTATGGCTAGCCTAAAAAATAACAATGAAATATGAAAATAAATAGCACGTACATAATCGGTTACGATATCTTCAAAATCCATTATGTGCATAAATATTAAATTTAATGTATATTTTATTTTTCTCATAGGTGTGTGAAAAGCAGTATGTGTCATACGGTATCAAAATTATTTTTTATTTTCGTCTTGGGAGTTAACGTTTGAACCCCTCATAAGACTCATGATTCCACTTTGTGTTTATTGTGGAATGCATCGCTTTTATTTGAGCTTCAATGAACGCACTCGGCGAAAATATATAATTTTTATCCCTTGTGACATATACTGCTTTTCACACATCTATGAGAGAGAACATTGCTTACTTATTCGTTGGAACAGTAGTTCCAACGAATAAGTAAGCAATCTTAGCTACGAGTATATATCTAAGTGGGCATTTTCGCGAGAAGAGATCCAAAAACTTATTTTTCTGAAACAGGTAAATTTTATGTTTTTCCTGCTCAGAATCACGAGCTCTTTCGATCCTACTAGAAGAAAAAAAGTGTCCCAGCTTTTTTGTTTCTATTACGTAACCGTTTTTCAAACACTTTGTACAGCGGTTACAAAGTGGAGAGCATGTAAAATGTATGAAAAATGTGGGACCATTTTTTTCTTGTACTTTTTATCTCCTAGATTGAAAGAACTCGTTATTCTGAGTAGGAAAAATATTAAATTTACCTACCTTAAAAAAAAATTTTTTTGAATCTCTTCTCGCGAAAATGCCCAAGTAACATTATTTTATTGTAATCGAAATCGAAATTCAAAATTGCTTAGCAACGGATAATATGTTTACCTACTCGTAAGACAACCACCAAAAGCAATTAAACTTAAGATTTAAAAAATCATTTTCTCAAACTTGCTACGGAATGTTGATGTTACTTACTTTAAATTAAACCCGGAAATACTATGTATCCGGTGGCATATGCTAAGATGATATGTAAAGAGATTTCATGTATTTATTTCACACCTAGGACTGCAAACAAACTGTCTTTTGTTTTGAAACGTCAAATTGTGACACTAAGTCTTGACATTCAGCCACAGAAAAAAAAAATAACCTAAAAACTAATGTCTATACCAGCAGGTAAAAGGATACCTCAAACAGATTAAAAAAAAGTTAGGCGCGAATGTTTTTTTTTAATGTTGTACGATACTGTACTATTGGTTTATTTACAAATAGTATGGATCGGCGAAATCAGTTAGTTTTATTTCATGGCAAGTTTGAGAAAAGCACTATACAAATCTCGGCGAGAAACAGGGTTACAGGCCGCGTATTCCTATCTGGCCTCAGTTCCTTCGGCCAGATATATCTACTTGGCCTGTAACCCTTCGTTTCCCGTCCTCTATAGTAATGTACTATTATTTAAGACACATATGTCACAATATTTAATTAATTCTAAGAAACGTGGTGGTACATAATTAAAACGCGTAAGAAACCAAAGGAAAACCACACGTCAATTGGACAAGTTTTTTTATGTTAAAAGGAAATCAGTTGCCGTAACTGCTACGGCTATTTACAAGCCCTATTTATGTACACCTAGTACCCGAAGCCTATTCACTCTTACTTGTATAATTTTGTAAAGAATGAAAGTGCAGTTTTTCTGGCATAAACAGTTGTGAACTTGATTTTAATATAGCGTTTCCACGGGCCGGCACAATAAGAAAAAGGCGATTTAATAGTAGTTGTGTGGGAAGATGATTTGCTGGGAGACCACCGACAAAATGGTCCGACATCTGCCGAACCGCAACAAAGCAATGGATGCGACTATCACAGGACCGAGGAAAGTGGCGTAATAAAGAAGAGACCTATACCCAGCAGTGGGTGGACATAGGCTGAATAGATAGATAGATAGATTTAATAGTACATTTCGATACAAGTGCAAAAAAAAATGTTATCGACGAGGGTGAAAGTTGCAGCCCGAGTGAAACGAGGGCGACAATTACCCGAGTTAAAAAGAAGTTTTTACATGTGTATCGAACGACTTTTTTCATAACAAATGCCTTAAAAAGAGACATTTAAGCACACGAAGCGTGCGCAAAGTTTGCTTTTCCGCACTAGTTAGGAAAATATTATTGCGTCGATCTATTAATTTCAGGAAACCCGGCGGTTTAATAACTTGTTTACTAATGAAAGCTGTAGAGCTAAAAATTGTTTTTTTTTTTTATATAAGAAATGGCAATAATGGATATATGTAATATTAGAAACGTTTTTTTATGTAACTATGGCTATGACACACAACTACTATGTACCTACAATATGAACGACGCCGACGTATCATATTTCTGTATGTTTACCTTCGCTTAAACTTGAACTATAAATGTATCGTTGAGTCACAACTCAAGTAGGTGCCTACTTTTACTTGGACCATAAGGCCGATCGCATTTCGTTTTAATTGGCAGATTGATTTTAGGTCACACATGTGACTATACTGTATGGCACGATTCTAGAGACAATTCTTTTCGACTCGTTTCATCTGTTGTTATTACAGTTAAAACTTTCCAAGTTTTCCAACTAAAGTTCAAAAGCTCTCTTCAACCAAGTCCAAGATTAAATCGATGTTTTGCGTAACGAAAGTATTAAATTAAATCATCACACATTCAAAAATTCATTGTAAGTAAAAACTGAACGTATAGTAAAAATAATCAAAGCTCGTTCCAAAAACTGGACAACATAACCCTCAAATCCCGGTGAAACCATATTTCTTCGCTTTGGTATGCTATAAAATTTAAAATGTGTGTTAGTTACCCACGAGTTGAACTTAATGGACTATGGTTCCAGTACTCTGGACCATAGTTGGGAGCTTAGTTTGCGGTGCCTACTCCGCGAGTTTTTTTTTTATGTATGTTAATCGTTAGTTGCATTTCTTTTATCTGAAGATTTAATTTACTATTGTCATCGTTATCAATGATTATTATTGTTGCTGACGCGGTAATTGTACTGCGTTTATATATGTGCATTCCTCAAAAATAATGCTGTCATATAAACACATACAGTCCAATTTAATTTTATAATATTGAAGACTTAATCCAAATGGCTTAAGTTTTCAATATCAATAAAAATTGGCACGCTGGATAACCCAATGATGCTGAGCAAGATTCACCACATTTCCCAATATGCACAAGTCAAATATGTATCTCAAAAAATTAAAGTTTCATACAAACATTTTGGGTCTGTTTGGAAAATCCAGAGAATCTTTGGCTGAAGAAATTTATTGCTGTAACCTTAACTTATTTTTTCCTTTTTTTTATATGAACAACATAAATCACGAAGCAGCAGCTACTTTACAAATATACTCTGACTTACCAGTCTGCCAGTAGAAAAAGGGCGCCAAATTCGAAAAATGTAGACGTGAAGAGTTGGATGCTCATAGAAAATTTAATTTAGTCGCTTTTTTTTTACTGACGAGCGATTGGCCAAGTTGATCAGTATCAATAGCCTAGCAGTCAACTTTTGAACATAATCGTGGCAAAGTTTTTGCAAACTATAAGAACTCTTGCAAACTAGGTATTAGAGAAACCATATTAACCTCTAGTAGGCGATAGCATCACACAGTTAAATCAAAATTTTACTTTGAAAAATTTTAAATCAAATTCGAAAGGAGTAGATCTGCTACTAAGCATACGAAAGGTTAAGCTACTTACAGTATTTATCATGTCCCACAACCCGCTCAGTCTGCTAGGATGATACGTCATCTTCTTTACCGCCCCCAACGCATGAGTCTGGACCATCATCAGATCCACCTTCTTGACCAACGTCCTTAGGTCATAATACTTCGCGAGCAGTTCCGGATGGGACGGCAAGGCGAGGAAGAGTGGGCCTCCGCCGGCCCCGTTCAGGGCTTTCCTGGCGGCCTCGACGGTGTCCAGGACTGTGGTCTTGTTGAGCGAGCGGTGGGCATCGTGGATCTCGAGACCTTGGACATGTTTCGATTTGAGCGCTGAGCGGAGATCCTGAAACAAAATGGGGTAGTTGTAGACTTGTATTAAGTACCTATGTTGGGTAGTTTAGGCGGCTTTCGGCCAGATAAATTTAGTTCTCGGCCACACACTGCTTCATACTATTAGTATGAAAAAGGCCGAAAACTTCTGAATCCTCCAAGCCGAAAACCAAGGTGCCCGGTGATTCGGCTAAACTACTGGAAACCAAACTTGTATGACAAAGGTCTTCATTAAGTACTTTAACCTTAAATATTCTAAGCATTTTGGGTATCTGGATGTTATGAGTTTAATGCCGATTATTTTCGCGGCAAAAGGATCGGCTTTGTGTTTGGATATGAGGGTCAGCCCTTTGTTCACAGACAGCAGAGTCAAATGCGACCACAGTCGTAAAACCACGTCCGAAATGTCAGGACCGTAAGAGTATACATTTAAGTCCCGATTATTATTAAAATAAGAGAGAAAATCGTGAAAGTTTAGACATCGTTTTAATTAGACGTTAATGAAACATTTTATTCCTTTGGTAATCGGATGCTCAGACCAGTTTACGTTTAAGTCGATCTAGTCTTGTTGCAACTTCTCACGCCCTGTGTTTCCACCAGCAGTACCAACACCCGATATGGCGTAAGTCAGTAAGTTTAAAATGTAACACATGACTCTCGTACGTGCCAGTAAATGGCTTGGCCTACACAGTTAAAATACGATCAGTCCAGAGAGACGAATGTAGTAATTTTGTAGTCCTAGTGAAAAAAGGTTATAACTTGCTGGCCATTCTGGAAAACAGTTACATACCTATACATTTGTATTCAATTTATACTATTATTCATTCGGGCCGCAGAATTTATAATCAGTATTCCTCTATTGGGAACTATCTGTAGACAATAATTATTTACATCTCATGGTGACTTTTATTCTAGTATGTCACCACCGGCCGTTCAAGTAGTAGGCAGCTCCCACATTACAATTTTTTTTTTTGATCGGCTAAATCTTAGATTCCGCATCGATTCATTTGGGGATACCCTTAAACATACTCTTAACCGACCAACATTATTTTTGTTACCTCCTCCTTCCTGCATGAATGAATTAAAATAAATTGATGGTCTATTTTTCAATTAATTCATTTAAGCTTAGGCCATGCACTTTTGCAGCAAATAATACAAGTCAT
>JALPQI010008952.1:0-58091 GCA_025490895.1 Thaumatotibia leucotreta
AGGTACGGCACTCGTACGTACGTAGCGTCTCTCTTCGAGTAGGTACTCGAAGAGAGACGCTCAACAGTTGGCAATGAAAGGTGATGATGAAACTACACAGAATTTGGACTATTCAAGATCGTCAAGACCGACTATTTGTACCTCTGCTTAAACTAGGGCAACGAAACGGAATCCCAGTAAATGTCCGTATTACTTACTTATAGGTATAATAAAATAAAACATGAGTATTGAGTAGGTAGGTACTCCGTATTTTTCAATGGGAGTTATCCCTTAATCGACCTGTTTTTGTCTTATTAAAAATTGTGTTTTGTAGCCTTCGAAAAACGCACGTTGCAATGATAGAGGCTGATGTCCTAATTTACGATTTTCGAAGTTCACGGTACGCCTTCAGTATGCTTATGAAGGTTTCGTTTTTATCGTTTGTACTTAGTAGTTGCTGTCGCGTTTTAACTGGGAGTATAGACAAGTTGCCAATCGCTAACGCTTAATCGTTAATCGTAAACGAAAGTGACAGGGAAGGAAAGGTACGCTACGCTACTATTTAAGCGTTAGCAATTGACAACTTGTAGGCTAAGCATGCTGGTATCTAAGTACGCATACGAGTCATACGACGCATGGCACGATAAGCGACAAACGCCGAACGACTATAAGCCTACCGTGTGCTTAAAGTGCATTCATCATTACACAAAATG
Source organism: Thaumatotibia leucotreta (assembly GCA_025490895.1). Lineage (NCBI taxonomy): Eukaryota > Metazoa > Arthropoda > Insecta > Lepidoptera > Tortricidae > Thaumatotibia > Thaumatotibia leucotreta. The sequence continues at coordinate 693 of JALPQI010008952.1, forward strand.
TGTCAGTGATCATTACACAAAATGTGATTCGTTGATTTCGTAGAGTGGGGGATAGAATAGCGAATGCTCGTTTGGTCTGAATGCACCTTTGCTTACCACCACGAGCTGCAATACTCTCGCGTCAATAATCCGCTGGCAGCTCATGTTACGGCTACTGATGCTTACTGGAAGAAATTCTGCAAAATATTTTAACTCGTCTTGTTACTCTCTAAATTATATTATTTGCATTGTCGATACCTATCTAAGATATTTGACTGTATTTGTAGTGGAATCCTTCTTACAATTAGACAGTATTGTGGAATGAGGGTGTGTTGATATTTTTCTGCCACTATGTTGCAGTGAGATGGCAGCACTGTGCGTAAGGTCCAACGATCCGTCAAAATTAATAAGCGTATTTAATTTTTTTATATGTTTTTAGGTATATTGATTCTTAAAACCATTCCTTTAGGAATTTCGTTTTCTAAAAAGTCTAGTCTTTCTAGTAAATCTAAATCTAAAATTCCCATGAGATAATCAAAGTTCTATTAATTTTATTTAGTACCAGTGCCTTTGCACCCCTGTTTTAGAGCTTAATCTTCAGTTCGGACACCGTTCACTATTACAATATCAATAAACTTCAAAATATAAATTTCGATATTTTATGTTCAGTACCAAGAAATAGTATGAATCTGACAGATGTTTGGACCTCATGCCTACGTATCGCCGCCTGGTGGCAGAAAAAATATCAAAAACCCTCACTAACTGATAGGTACTTACGATGTAGGGTGCGTGACGTTTCTGTGCTCGAACGGATCATATTTACTGCTGTTTTCCAAGTTATTTTCTCGTGTCAGCGTGATTGTCGACTGAGTTTGGTGTTCACTAAAATAAAAAAAGTCTTAATATCTTATATCTTTGTACCTACATAGTTTAGCCGGATCACCTTGGTTTTCGGCCATTTTCATACTAAAAGTACGAAGCGTTGGGTGGCCGAGAACTAAATTTAATCTGGCCGATAACCGCTAAAACTAATTTTTGTTCGCATTTAGTTGGTAATTTTTATATATTATTTTAATGAATTGTATACCTAATAAATTGTGTATCTCACGTATTTAAACGAGTGGGTCATTTCTAAAGAAATACCATATTGTTATATATTTTTCAGGGATTTCAGAATAATAAATTGGAATACTATCACTAACGTGAAATGGAAATAAAATGGTAAGTATATCACAATAAGGTATAATTATATATAACAGATAAAAACTATTTAATACTAAAATCTATTTAATTTTCCATATTTTATATTAAGTAAGCTTGCCGAGCGATTCGTGGTACCTATAACTTCACGGACTTCGTTCTTTTTAAAATCTACCAACGGCAATGCCACTTGCCGAGTCTTCCGCGTTTTCTGTTATTTTGACTGGAGATGCTCGTTTTTTTATCTAAGTTGGACACACAAAATCAGTGTGCACAAGAAAATGTATTAATTACTTAAATAATAGGATACTTCTAAATTAGAATTTTGCTAGTTGAGTTACTATTTAATAATGACTTACTATAGTGTAGTTTTATCTAAATAATGTACCTCTTAGGTTAATCAGCACAATGTCAGTATAACTTTACTAACTGTTATACTCGTAATATGACATTCAAAATGAGATAAGATTATCACGGCGCGGTGTCGGCGACTTAGTTAAACAAAGTTAGGTTTCGTGAACTTCTCGCGGAAAGTAGGTATATTACTTATGAGAGCTGCAGAGAAAATCTTTTGATCTTTGCTTTTCCTTAAGCCGGTCTGATCATAACAATGTTTGTTTGTATGTAGCAAACAATCATTGCTTGGGAAACAATATTCTTAAAATGTATTTTCCCGAAGTTTTGGGTTCAGGAAACAAAATTATTTGTTTGTCGCAAAACAGGTACATTATATTGTTCATACGAGTAAATCTTGCTTCTGTGTATTCAGCCTACACACAGACTGTTTCACTTTTGCATGGGCAAAAAAAAAATTGTGATTTTTTCCCTGACTTTACTCACGCTCTAAGTTTCTCTGATATAAAAATGATATATATAAAATTTTATTGAGATTGGACAACGTTTAAAGGTTGCACACTTTCGAAAGTAAAACCAAAGCCCCATATACATTACGAAAAAATGTACTTTGTTATAAATTAATCAAATATAATGAACCAACACTAAAAAATTATGGAAAAGTCGAATTTAATGTCATATATTAAAATGAGAACTTATTCTTTGGAAGTAGGTATAAATTCTATAAAATATTTATAGGGCACTTTTATGAAAACCTAAGTAACCCAGTGTTTTACTAATTTCATAACTATAATAGATTAGTGTACGATATGTAAACATCCAATTATGGCTTAAAATTAAGTAGAAAACCGGGATCTAGGTTACTTTATAAATAATACCATATTAAGGTTATAGTAAATTCACACCCGTGCTTAAAGAATAAAATCGTTTTTTTTTATATTTGACGATAGAATCTACTTTCCCAAGTAATTTTAGTGTTGGTTCATTATTTTTTATGAATTTATAACAAAGTATTTTTTTTCGTAATGTATGGGGCTTTGGCTCCATTTTCAAAATTGTGAATCCTCTAAACGTTATCCAATCTCAATAAAAATTTAAATATATTATTTTTATATCAGATTAACTTAGGGCGTGAGCAAAGTCAGAGAAAATATCACAATTTTCAAAAATGAATCATCCTAACACAGACATGCGTATTTTCGTACAATATTTTAACTTTTGAATACTTCAGGGTTTTTAAAAGAGAAATCAATCAAACGTCATAACTACGTTTCAATCGCATCTTTCCTTCTTATTCGCATTTATCATGACTGATGATCGTGGTTATCTAATGAATCTAATGATGGTCATTCGAGCATGAATGCGTTCTCGCCAACGATTCCGGTCCCTCGAGCCCCTCATAACGTCAATCGCATACTTACTATAAGCGAAAAGTGATAAAAGTATGAGAATGACAGATTCGAACGATAAGTCACGTGATCCTTTCCATACAATATGGTTACGTGATTTGCGTTCGAATCTATGATTTTATCGCTCATCGTACCTGGGTAAGGCCGCGGATTTTGACGAATTCGCAGCTTAAAATTTGTCTTGCTCATAAAAAAAACTGATAACATCTAGAGAACTCTGATCATTTTTGAAATATTCCCCTATGCTCAGTTACATGTATTCAAATGAAATAGCTAATTTAGCTCTTTATTTAAAATTAATTAATAAATATTTCTGCCAAAAACGTAACGAAAGTCGAGTAATTTTTTCGACTACGAGTACTTAAAACCTTTTTTTTTTATATTATTAGACTTGTCAGCATTAAATGTTTGTTTTCAAACCAAATTATAATGATAAACGATTGCTTCGTTCATTAAGGACTTATGATATGTGAACAATTTTACTGTTTTCTTTCCCTTTACTTTTTGGGTCACCAATTCCAAACTTACGTTACGATACTTTCGTAACGCTTTTTTAAGGTCATATTTAAGCCAATGTTGGTAGAAATTTGTTTATCGACACTAGCAACTCTTATTCTAGTAGGGCGACACCCATAAGCACACTCACTCCCATTAATTCGTTAACAAATGGTTGTCACAGTGCACGCGGCGAAAGTTTTAGCAAAAAACGTCTAAAGTGGTAGTGTGATTTTCACGGTAAGTAGTGATTATTATTAAACGGCTGTTTTTTCATACGAAAGGGTTTAGTTTTAAACGTCAGTAGCATGTACTATTATTTTCAGATTGCAATTATTTACCAAGATAATCAACCTTTTTTCAAATATACGTTACACTTGTGTTACGAATACGTTACATTTTTACAAAACGTAACGTATTTTTTATGTTACGTAACGAAAATATGTGGTAAAGGGAAGTGGACACAGAAATTTACTAATTTAAATGAGTTTTATTAGATTTTGAATGACAGCATAATGTAACAAGTGTTTGCGAAACAAATCAAATTATTTTGTTATTTAGGTATTTTGATTTGCGTTTTTAGAAGTAATCAGCTTTTTCCAGTGGGTAATTTTACCCCCCTAGGGCTAATAAAATACAGTTTAATTATTAAGGCGTTTATTAGTGTTAATTAATAACAGTTAATTTTCCATTTAAGCATTTATGGTGATTTATTTTCGTTTATTTAGTTCCAAAGATTATGGCATTAAACATTTATAAATACTGTTAATTTAACTGTTAATGTAAATTACATATATGGGTTGATTATTATAATTGATTAAAACAAGTATTTAGCGATAAAAATATGTTTTTTTTACGACCTTTATTTAATCAGAGTTCATACCAGTATGAGCTGAGCTTTATAGTAACTTTCGTTGCGTTTTATGGTAACGTAACGTATTTTTTTTATGTTATGTCTGTGTCACATTCGTCAAAATCCGCGGCCTTACCCACCTATACGATTGCAGAGTGGCATCTTGGCTAGGCATGCTGATTACTGGAGTGACGTGGGCTAGCATTAACTATAACTTATAAAATACTATATTATTCATACTTCAAAATAATAATAATTTCATCAGATAATAATTCCATTTTAGGACTATCATCTGTCTCTTTTGCACTGGTGAATTAAGTCCCATTTGGGCAATTTTGGTTTAACGGGGCGTTAACTGATTAAGTTCATACATTTTGTACCCTATTAGCGGCTTCACCAGAGGTTGTGCAAGTGGTGCTCGATGTTTTTATCTTTATAAAGGTGCATGCAGACCAAAAGAGCATTCGCCGTTCTATCCGCCTACTCTACGAAATTCGATCGTTACACGAAACGTGATTCGTTGATTTCGTAGAGTGGGGGATACAACAGCGAATGCACATTTGGTCTGCATGCACCTTTACCTTAAAACGCTCACAGACGAACAACTTCAATTAGTTATATTGTTACCATAGCAAATCGACGTCTACAGATGTTTGCTCACTCGGAAGACAGAAATATTACAATGCGCATAATAATATGACCATTGTCAAGACACGACGTTGACGTGATTATTACTTTATTATGATATGATTTATTAAATGGCAACAGTTCATTTCAGTCATGCAATTAACTCGATATTAATTAATATATGCATATAGTGAAATATAATAATAATATATGTATATAGTGAAATATTGTTATAAAACCAAAGCATATCTTATAGTTTTTGAGATAGGTTGATTTAACTGTAATGTATTTGCTGCCACGAAACCCTTTATGTGCGAAAATATAATTTTGCCAGTCGTTGGTTGCTAAGTAGGTATTGCGAAATGATTTTTGGTCAAACGCCTTGACCTATAGATTTATCGTCTCTAGGGAAAGATATTCAGCTGTCACAGTCTGTTTTCCCGTCGCTACCAGGCTTGTTCACGAGTCCACGTCACTACACTTTAAGATAACCTGGGATTACTGTAGCTCTTAGTATGCGTATTATGTATAATTACAGTTATATGCACATAGATATGGTAATTTATGGCCTATTTTTTAATATTTTAATAAACATAATTATTAATTATCATAGTACCTATACATAAAAAAAATCCTACCACTAAGCCTTTTCATTGTAAATATCACATGAAGCAGTGTACAACACGATTTTTTTTTTCATTGACTAATTTATCCTCGAAAAAATTGCCTTCACTTTAAAAATTTAATTATTTACGTTCCACGTCCATCGATGGGTCACCGACTTACATATGTGTGACAAACAACTCCAGTATAGTTTAGGAGCAAATCGGCTGTAAGAGAGGGAGAGACAGACAGACAGACAGGCAAGTGGTCCTATAAGGGTTCCAGTTTTTTCCTTTTGAGGTGCGGAACCCTAAAAAGATTTGAAATAAAATATGTTTTTATTAACAACATCAAAATAATGCAAAATCTCTTGTTTTGTCATACAAACAATAATATGACGTTATACAATCGTGTTATAAATGTTATAATGCAGAGGTCTTCAGTCGAGTACCGCGTTAAAAAAAATTCGAAACGTCAAAGTTGCTGAACTAATGTTGGTCTAGCTTGAAACCTTCAACTTCAATTTATTATTCCTGTTACTTACAGCAAGATTTTTTTTGATTGATGAATGATGAGTTTACGTGTGTAAACGATGGCATTAATAATTTGATAAATGACTATGCTTATGCTATTATTGTAATTGACATTCATGAAATATCCTTGTTAAATACTATTACTTATATTATAATTTTACAAATAATTAATATTAATTATGCACCTAATTGACCCTGTATTGAGATTTTTGTTAGCCTAGTATACAGGGTGGTCCAAACCTTGACGTCAAAAATTTTTTTTTAGATTCCTCACGTCATAAGCTATCAGAATATACCCCATGTTTGTTAGCCGATTTTTTGTAGTTTTCGAGTTATGAATTTTTGAATTTTTTTTTTGAGAAATTCTGGAAAGAAGAAAAATATTGATAAAAAAAAACTATTGGGTTTTTTTAATATTTTCTTTTTGTGAAAGTATTACTACAAATAAAGCATTTACTGACAAAAAAAATTGCGTCCTCACTTTGATACAAGTAGGATAAAAAATACAAAATTCAAAATTTTACTTTAAAAATAGCATTAATGTACTTAAATAAAAAAAATAAAACATATCCCAAGGATTTTTGGTAATGTGATGACTGCCCTAGACCTTAAACCTTCGTAAAAGCCAAAAAAAAGTGATACTTAATAATGAGGATTTTTCGGAGTAGTCTGTCAAATAAACTACTACTACTATTAAAAAAACTTAAAATTTTAAAGTAGTAAAAAACGACTTGAATAACTACACAAATTGAGTTTTCGTGGTATTTTCTGTCTTTGTTTATTGATAAGAACAACAAAACAGACGAAATTTCACTTTATTTTTAAATTAAAAATTTAGAAGTTTTTTTTAAGTTTATTTGACCGACTACTCCGAAAAATCCTCATTATTAAGTATAACTTTTTTTTGCTTTTACGAAGGTTTAAGGTCTAGGGCAGTCTTTACATTACCAAAAATCCTTGGGATATGTTTTATTTTTTTTATTTAAGTACATTAATGCTATTTTGATGCATTTTTAACGTAAAATTTTGAATTTTGTATTTTTTATCCTATTTGTATCAAAGTGAGGACGCAAATTTTTTTGTCAGTAAATGCTTTATTTGTAGTAATACTTTCACAGAAAGAAAATATTTAAAAGACCCAATAGTTTTTTTTTTATCAATATTTTTCTTCATTCCAGAATTTCTCAAAAAAAAAATTTTCAAAAATTCATAACTCGAAAACTACAAAAAATCGGCTAACATACATGGGGTATATTCTGATAGCCCATGACGTAGGGAACCTAAAAAAAATTTTTTGACGTCAAGGTTTGGACCAACCTGTATAATTAAAGTATTTTCAATGTAATTAATTATTTATTAAATTATATAATGTAAACTGAACTAAATTTGTATGCCAACAGGCACGACATAGCGTTCAATATTATATTACATTTGTAACACCTGTAACCTACCTATGTTGTACAAATAAACTATTTGATTTGATTTGATTTGATGATAAGGCCATAAGGTAAGGTAACTGTATAGTGCACGATATATTTAACAAATAATCAAATAGCTTAAGGTGGTTACGCTTTTATCGTTTATCGAGCTACGTATAATTTTCGCATTTGCATACATGTTAGAATGTGACGGCCATTTTAAGCCAACGAGTAGGCTTATTAAGATAAACGATAAATTATAGCCGTCACGTCCTGACAAATACGTATGTGCGAAAGTGGTTTTAATTAAACCTCTAATAACATTTAGCTACTTATAGTACTGGTGCCACCATGCGTAAACATAACAAAAAGGATACCCCCAGGAATAGTAATATTTGGTTTTATGGGACTTTTCAAGCATCTCTAAAACCTGCGTCTTAAATTCTAACTCGTCGCTAATATTTTGAATTTGAGCGATATAATACAAAAAAGCCCTAATAACTTTTTAAGGTTACCTCTCCAAATTTTAATTTTTTTTGGTCAAAAATTGGGACCAACTTGCCACTAAAATGGTCGTAAATTTGGTATTCGGGTCTAAATTATTTTTGTTGTCTTGTTCCAATACCACTCTGTCACGCTTTTAGTTAATTTCGACTCAGTGCGTTGACGACTGCGTCACGTTTTTTAGAGACACAAATTAAGACAACGAAAATAATTTTGACTCATTTATTGTCTTTAGGTACTCCCAAGTCATGTATCGGTATGGTGGCTTGAGTACTATTTATGAGTAAAAACTGACTTCATCATTCAGCTTATTAGCCAATTTACCGTCTTAAAAGGCAACTTAATTACTTGAACAATTAGTTCATATGACAAGCGGTTGCTAAATTACTGACTAGTAATTAACAATCCATCTTACCTCAATTCGTTTAAATTCATTTTGCACACAAATCACACTAATGCAGGTTAATCCCGTTATTGCTGGGTTTTCACATGTCGTTTGTTACAAACGATTGGCGGCGAAGAATGGCCGCTATCTACTGAGAGCTCTCCACGCGGATTACTGACTGCAAGGGCAACCAATTTTCAAATAACAATTAGGATAATTAGAATTTAGAACTAGATGTGGAATATTTCCATATAAAACATTTGCGGATATTAAGTCATTCCACGATATAACACACGATACCTACTACATAATGACGTAAAGTCTTATATAAACCACGTTATTTTTTTACGACAAACAAATCAGGGTATTTCTTATATAGTTTAACATATGTGTCACGACTATGTTCGAAAGTTAAGGGTTTCCAGAAAGTCCAACATTTTGATACTTACTTGTGTAGCCCCTGCGTAGTCTTTTGTTCATAATATGTATATAAAAATATAGAAAATTAAATTTAGTTCAGTGGCAGTGGCAACTCGCGAAAATATATGAGAATTACCCATCAACTTAGAACGTGGAATTGTCGAACACAAAGCGGTTTGTTAAGGTGCATGCAGACCAAAAGAGCATTCGCTGTTCTATTCCCCTACTCTACGAAATTCGATCGTTACGCGAAACGCGATTCATTGATTTCGTAGAGTGGTTGATAGAACAGCAAATGCTCTTTTGGTCTGCATGCACCTTTATGCTGTTGCTGGTAATGCTGGTATATTATTTAGCGGGCGATTTTTGATCGCGCTTCATTACCGACTGGCCAAATGGTATTATATATACTAAGTAGAAACCTATAATTACAAATTTTATTGTATGCTCCGCACAAATTTTCATCACAAGAATACCTACTAATAAGACTATTTATTAGTAGGTATTCTTGTGAGCTAAAGAGCCTATATCGCCAAGAACACAAATATAGTCTGTATATTGTACATTGCCGATATTATAATGTTTGCTATAAAATTACAAATAAGATTTATGTCAGTTTGTGTGTACTTCACATAATCTTAACATTACCAAACATTAATAATGTTCACAATAAAATAAACGTTTTTCATTCACTTTGAGTTTGTAGTCACCCTACTCAAACAGGTATAATTAATGACGGACAGTTAGTAGTCTAGACGTTGCTAGCACGATCATGCACTGTTTTGTATTTCTTTTATTATATTGGTACAGGTACGAGTTTCGTGCGTGATTGGTAAACAATTGCTAAGCCGTGAAGTCTTTTTACCGAAACAGTTTTTCCTACAGCTCTCCAATAATTGCAACAATACATGAATATACGGTAGAGTTCGCGCGTGAGAGAAATAATTGTTTTTGTGGATAGGTACGTGTTTGTAGCAAAAATAATTTTGAATTCGGAATATTCTTTTTACTGGTGCTATTTTGATGAATTTCATATTTGCATCGTCATTTTTATGCACGTGAACAAATTGCACACACGTGTTACACATGTATAAATGTAGTTATGGTATATGGGACACTAATAATTATACTTACTGATATAATATAGTGGCTAATGGGACTCTGACCCCTCGAAAAGTAATATTTTTCATCGCTAACCTGTACTAGGCATGACAATTTTGTACAACACCATTCTAATAATTCTTACTTGTTTTATCTAGTAAACATTTTTTTCCTCAGAGTGCACATTTCCGCAGTAAACAGCTCCCAATTTTATTATAATAAAGCGTTTCCATGTGAAATAATAAAAATGTGGCTTAAATGTATTGCCCCCGGTCTCCTAGTCTCGGCAAATCAGTGAAAAAACTGTATTTGAAGGTTTACAAGTTACACTAACTCACTTGTTTGCGAGTTAAGTCAAGTAAAGATGAATAGGATGTAAGGCAAATAATTTAATTTAGTATCCGCTGATTTTAAAAATGCTTGTTTAATGCTGTCTCATTACAAGTGATCCACTACAGGCTTGCGCTAAGTACATGATTGGAGCGTCAATATGTCGCCGCGCTCTTCACTAACAATTTTAATAAAAGAGGGACGGATAGTAACTAGATATATACACCGCGTTGTTATTGATTTACTCTGACTGTTATTGAGTTATTAAAAATATTTTTAATGACTGAACAAGTGTCATCATCATCATCATCATATCAGCCGAAAGACGTCCACTGCTGAACATAGGCCTCCCCCAAAGGTTGCCACAATGACCGGTCCTGAACAAGTGTATTGCAACCTTAATTACATCCTAATGCTACTTATTTCGACATGTGCCGTCAGTCACCTGAAATTAACTTTTGTGTTTTTCTTAAGGTTCTCTCACACTTAGGTACCATTTCATTTATTATGTATGATGAAAACGATTTTTTTTTTCGAGTTCGACTAAAAGCTATATACCAGGTAGCTTCAATTAACGTAACAAGCAGGCTGTAAAATTTAACGGAATTAAAAAAAAAACACGGTGTATATGTCTCCGAGAGATACTGTCGCTTTAATTATGTGCTTCCACCAGGTCATCAGTCCACCTTGTGAGAGGCCTACCCACACTGCGCCTTCCGGTACGTGACCACCACTCGAGAACCTTCCCGCTCCAACGGCCATCGGTTCTACTCGCAATGTGCCCCGCCCACTGCCACTTCAGTTTAGCGATCCGGAGAGGTATATCGGTTAGTTTGGTTCTGCTGTGGATGGTCGCAGGAGTCCGCTGGATGCGGGTGGCACAGGACCGGTCATTATAGCAATCTTTACCTTAGGCCTATGTTCAGCAGTGGACGTCTTTCGGCTGATATGATGATGATGATGATGAATTATGTGCTAACCCTACTGGCCTTGATGTGCTGGTTTTCTCAATCCCTAGATGCGCCTTGAACTTTCCCTGTTTGTTAATAGTGTTACGCCGATGGCATGATAAAAACTACAAATATGATTTTAGACACGTTAGAAGCGTTTTCAGCAGGCTGAAATGCGTTTTCAGGCCGTTTCAGAAGGTCCTCTTTCACATACTACAAAATCAAATATTCACCCCAGATACCGTCGTTTTCAGGCGCCTGAAACATGTTTTCAGGCCGTTTCAGGATACCCTCTATCCGATGGCGCAATAACCTGAAAACCCGTTTTCAGGCGTTTTCAGGACCCCTTTTGGGCCTCTCAAGTACAAATCGGTATATAGCTAAATTTCCAATAGGAGTGAAAGAGAAAGCACTATTAGATAAAGACAGCATGAGAGAATGTTCTGGAAGGATGTGAATGAGACAGCTATAGAGAGAACATTCTGGACGGGTGTGAAAGAGAAACCTGCAGAAAGAGACAGCGATACTCTAGAATGTTCGCGCACCTAACTCGGGAACTTTCTAGAGTCGAATCTTCTCGTACTTTGTAGATTTGAGTGGCTGGTATAAATACACAGCATGACCCGGCCGAGGAGTAGTTTCAATTGAGACAGCGAAGAGATAACATTAAGAGCGAAGACTGCGATTCTACGGCGAGAGTGTGACGTGTTAAGTGTGTGATCAGTGTTTTAGTTTGGTGGTTGTTCTTTAATTAGTAATTAAAGTCTCAGTTTTAATTAGTGGCTTATTTATACATTTTCTATAGAAAACCCACCCCACGAACGTAACATTTGGTGTCAGAAGTGGGATAGAAAATGGGTGTATAGCCACGTGACAACGAGACCGAGCCAAAAGGAGTTGTGACCCGGAGCCAAGCTGCACGCGAGGAACCTGCAGCGCGGGAGGATATTGCAGTACCTGAAGAACCTCTAGCATGTGAGGATACTGCATCTAAGCCCGGAACGTCTGGTTTGCAGGCTAAGAGTACTCAAGACGTAGACCTCAGAACTATTCTGATTCTCCTGAAGGAGCAGTCGCGGAAACAAGAAGAACAGTTGCGGAAACAAGAAGAACAGTCGCGGAAACAAGAAGAACAGTTGCGGAAACAAGAAGAACAGTCGCGGAAACAAGAAGAACAGTTGCGGAAACAAGAAGAACTGTCGCGGAAACAAGAAGAACAATCGCGGAAACAAGAAGAACAGTCGAAATTGATTCTTCAAGAGTTGCACAAGGCTGCTACTGAATGGAAGCAAGAAATGTACGAAGTCCAAGGGAAGCTCAGTGACATGGAGAACAAGATTCATGTTATAGAGGAAGCGGTTGAGCGTCGCCTCCAGAAGCTTGAATTAAAAGTAGCTAATGGCATCAGTACCTGCGCATCCGAGATATCTGTGCCGGGAGGTGGAAAATTTAAGGCACCTCCTTTTGATGGAACATCTTCGTGGGCGGCGTACAAGCTACAGTTTGAGTCCGTGTCCAAAGCAAACGGTTGGAGTAAGGAGCAAGCGATGACGGCTCTGACTCTGGCACTTCGTGACGAGGCTCTTACAATTCTAGAAGCTCTTGGAAAAGAGCAAACTTACGACCGGCTTCTAGAAGCATTAGAAGCCCGTTACGGAGACAGTCATCTGGAACATGTCTACCGAGCTCAGCTGAAAGACAGAACGCAGGGACGTAATGAGACATTGCAACAATGGGCCCTGGAAATTGAAAAGCTGGTCAGAAAGGCATACCAACGTTCAGCTGACTCTTTGATAAAAACCATGCTGGTGCAGGCATTTGTTGATGGGATCCGAGATTTGGAAGTAAGGGCGGCAGTACGACTAGGGCACCACGAAAGCCTTAAGGATGCCGTAGCTCATGCCCTAGAAGTTGAAGCTGTACGCCAAGATTCATCAGGATCGTATAAGCTACGTGAGATTTCTGCCAGGGAGCCGATTGCACCTCATCGGGAGTTTGGGCCACGATGTTACCATTGTGGAGAACGTGGCCATATACAAACTAGTTGCCCGAAAAGAAAGATTGCACCTCATCGGAAGTTTGGGCCACGATGTTACCATTGTGGAGAACTTGGCCATATACAAACTAGTTGCCCGAAAAGAAGCAGCAGGAGAGAACGAGATGAATCCCCTGTGACCAGGAATAAGGGCTCTGTACGACCAGAGCCGCAGCAGGGAAACGAGTAAGAGCCAGGACTAAGGGACGAGTGCTGGCTGGAGGTCGAAATGTCCCAGTAGTTATCTCACAAGCCAACGACGGGAATAGTCTGGTCGTCAAGGGAGAAATTGGTGGAATACCATGTAACCTTACTATCGACACCGGAGCTTCTCGGACGGTGATTAATCATTGGCTTCTGAAACACCTGACTCGAGGTCATGTAGTCCAGCCGACGCATCTACAGCTGCTTACAGCCACTGGCCAGCATATTCCCATCAAGGGGGAGACAGGAGTGGATTTAAGAATCGGCAAGCACATTTATCGGCATAAAGTGATTGTTGCCGACATAATTGACGACTGTATTATTGGACTTGATTTTATGAGGTGCCATGGTTATAAAATTGACATGGAAGTTGGAGTCCTGAAAACTAGATTTGATGAGGTTCCAATGGAAGGAAGAATTAGTGGGAATGTTTACTGCTCTAGAAGACCTGTTCTCCTACCAAAGGCACAGGTTGGAGTCCCAGTGCGTTTACCAGGAACAGCAAGTCAGGGAGGGCGTCGATGTGTAGTTGTGGAAAAAGTATCCAACGGTAAACCATGGATGGCAGCTCGTACAGTGGTTACGAAGATCAATGACGTTACGTATCGGATACGGAGGAATTTACGAAGCCCATGCAAGATTGTTCACGTTGACCGGCTCGCCAAATACCACGGAAATAATGATGCTCGGGACGAGCATGTCTTAGGAGGGGGTAGTGTTACGCCGATGGCATGATAAAAACTACAAATATGATTTTAGACACGTTAGAAGCGTTTTCAGCAGGCTGAAATGCGTTTTCAGGCCGTTTCAGAAGGTCCTCTTTCACATACTACAAAATCAAATATTCACCCCAGATACCGTCGTTTTCAGGCGCCTGAAACATGTTTTCAGGCCGTTTCAGGATACCCTCTATCCGATGGCGCAATAACCTGAAAACCCGTTTTCAGGCGTTTTCAGGACCCCTTTTGGGCCTCTCAAGTACAAATCGGTATATAGCTAAATTTCCCATAGGAGTGAAAGAGAAAGCACTATTAGATAAAGACAGCATGAGAGAATGTTCTGGAAGGATGTGAATGAGACAGCTATAGAGAGAACATTCTGGACGGGTGTGAAAGAGAAACCTGCAGAAAGAGACAGCGATACTCTAGAATGTTCGCGCACCTAACTCGGGAACTTTCTAGAGTCGAATCTTCTCGTACTTTGTAGATTTGAGTGGCTGGTATAAATACACAGCATGACCCGGCCGAGGAGTAGTTTCAATTGAGACAGCGAAGAGATAACATTAAGAGCGAAGACTGCGATTCTACGGCGAGAGTGTGACGTGTTAAGTGTGTGATCAGTGTTTTAGTTTGGTGTTTGTTCTTTAATTAGTAATTAAAGTCTCAGTTTTAATTAGTGGCTTATTTATACATTTTCTATAGAAAACCCACCCCACGAACGTAACAATACCACTCCTAATACAATTGTACCTACACCTCTCGTTCTAGTTGATAACAATGATAACGCTTAGGCTGGGATTTCACCTGTAAGTTCTTACGTAAGTTATAAGGATGGAGCTATACTATACAGGGTGTAATCGTTAAGTGTTGCCAGGCCATAATTCCGTAAATATAGCAGATACCAGAAAACTTCTAACTGATATCGAAAGTACATTACCCAACGAGTAAAATTACATTAATAACTTTTTTGAAATAAAATCTGAAATATCTCAAATATTAACTTCAAACCCTTCCATACATTTAGTACGTAACCGTTCATTCAAAGAGTAGTTTAATACGAATATTTTTTTATTTAAGAATAAATGTTAGATTAATTATTTCATAAACGGTAATATTATTATTTTATTACAATGTATTCGTACAAATAACGAATCTCTAACAGTTTTTTTCTGTTATGACACCCGACATTTTTTAAGGCTAGTCGTGATACTAAATGTGTGGGAGCGTTTTAACTTAGTATTTTTAATATTACTCCATCAATGTAGAAAAAGTTATTAATGCAATTTTACTCGTTGGGTAACGCACTTTCGATATCAGTTGGAAGTTTTCTGATATCTGTTATATTTACGGAATTATGGCCTGGCCAGTGTGGCCACACTTAACGATTACACCCTGTATACATATAGCTAAGGAATAAGACACATGAGATAGTCATATTCACCTCTTATTCCGTAGTAGTTACAGCTCCATCCCTACCACTTACGCAACTACGCAATTCTATTTGAATAAGAAGAGTATTTTTCTACTTTTGTTCTCAGTTTTTTAATAATGTACCGCAATCTAGGAGCCCTTTCGAGATTTTTGACTGAAGATGTGACTTATGTTTACTTTTTTATTATGAAACTTATATTAAAACGGTATGTAAGTTGTACATATAATAAAACATTTCCTAACTAGTGCGCAAAAACGAACTTTGCGCACGCTTCGCGCGCGGTAATTTTTCTTTTTGACGCACTTGTTATGAAAAAAATCGTCCCTTACACGTGCAAAAACTTTTTTTAACTCTGATGATTGTTGCCCTCGTTTCACTCGGGCTCCAACTTTCATCCTCGCCGAAAAAAAGTTTTCCCGCACTAGTTAGCAAAATCTACTATTTTCATTATATTATTATGTTATGTACAACTAGACTAGTTCCACTTCCGTATCAGAATTTTCGAATAAATGAATATTATTTATCTCGTGCAAATTCGGGAAAAAATAGCAAAAGTTGAGTAGATAAGGTAGAGTAATATTTATAAACTTAATTTCATGTCTAATTGAAATATAATAAAATTCTAAATATTAGATGTCATATACCAAAGAAAAACGACCAAGATCACCTATGTCCGAGGTGGGGATCGAACCCACGTACTCAGCTTTCGCGGCTGATGCCTGTACCCCTCGGCCACTCGGTCTTAGCAACCACCGGTCAAATTTCTCGGGTATATGCAATCTCTTACAAGGCTAGGCGCCTTTGACCAGTCTCTAATTATTCTTTGGTATATGACATCTAATATTTATAATTTGTATAGTATTAAGTAGTGTGACTACTGGAGAAATATTAAAAAAGTACAAATCAAAATATTTAGTTAATAAATAATTTGATTTGTGTTTTCGCAATACGTTCAATAATAAAATTCATTAGGTGGCATGAAAATTTATATTGAAAAATCTTGATTCAATATTGTATGCATCAACGTCCTCGTAAAACAAGGTTTCTATTAATCACGTTCATCAAAACATTTTTTTTGCAATAGGTAGTTCATTAATGAACAATACATGCGTTAGTTGATCATTAACGATTTTCACTTTCAAATCTATACTGGGCTCTTAAGTTCTATAGGTATGTATCTCTCGCTTGCACCAATATTATGCAGAGTAGGTATGAGCGGGATGGACGGAATAGTATATTGTGCATCAAGGGAGGTAAATGAATAGAACTTTTATGACTCGAGTTAGTATTCCGCTTACCGAACGTGATGCATACAATGTTTTTCATCACACTTGCCGACAAAAAAATAAGTTTTAAGAAATAACATTATTAAATGACGTACTGACATTTCTATTACTCCCTACGGAATTTCACTTTTCTATTACTCCCGCTGCGCGCGCAAACAATGGCGCGCTTAAGCAGCAAGTGTGATGAAAAGTATGTTACGCTATCGACTGCTTTAAACTCACCGCGGTGGCTCATGTTAAGCACACAGGGCCATCTTGTAGGAAAGCCATAATCATATAATTGTTACTTATCTTGTCCTTAGTTTTATTATAAAATAGTTGAAATAAAATGGTAGGTATCGATTCATGTTTTTATTCAACTTTACGATATTTCAGTGAGCACGGTACATCCAAGGGTATATCTATTATCATTAGGTATAATGTTCAGAATGTTCATAAAAATTTAAAAGGTTAAATATTAATGGTATTAGCATACATTTATTGGTTCAGAACAACATTTATGTAAGGTAGTTATCTTGATTATCGTTATCATAAATATAATAAGGTTTGTGTCGTTTTCAAACTAAAGGTGGCACCTAAGTACTAAACTTAGGTTTCCAAAATATTACTGATTCATTGGATATTTTAACAAAAACTTGATAAGTTTTCTCCACTGAGAGACTACAGTGTGGGACTCTTCAACAGATGTGTGTGTGTATTTTGTCTCGTTCGCTTGACGCTCTATTTAAAAAAAATACGAATTGACATTGTTTCCCGCCACATTTCCGCTTCTAGAGTTGACAGTTTACGAAACAAAATCGGCGTAGCAATTTGTAAAAAAAAGGACTATGCGTCAAAATTGCCCCAAGACCAACAAACATGAGAGTTGGATCATTAAATAGGTCTTTAACTTTACTTCATATCATTCTATGGATATGGGCACGAAATCGAATTCCATTGCAGAACTGAGATATTCATGTATTATATTTGTCAGCGTGAATACGAGCTAATTCAGTACATAAAATCTGTAGATTCAGCCACTAGTTTGTTTGGGTAGCTGCAGCTACCAGCGATCACCCTTATTTGTATGTAAAATAAAGGCTGCTGTCAAAAGAAAAAAAACAAATCGAGTGAGGTGGTTAACATACAATCACTTGTGCACATTCTTTTTTTACACACTTCGGTATCCTAATTATTAACGAACAGTATTTCTGATCGATTGTATTCACGCTGACAAAATTATGAATATCTCAGTTCTGCAATGGAATTCATCTGGGTGCCCATAGAATGAAATGAAGTAGATTGAAAGACCTATTCAACAATGTACCTTTCAGCTGTGTTGACTTTGGGGCACAGTTCCATACAAACTTGGGCATGGTCCTTTATCCCACGCTGTATAAATGTAAAATATACCTAAATATTATGGACCTCCAGCTTTTGGCAATTGGACACTGTTTTCAACTTTCAACTTATTGCGTTGTAATGAATGGGTCGTGTTTTATAAAGTTACATTTTACAACTTCGCTGTTTGCCTCTCTATAAACACAATACGTGCATTGGCTAGAAAGAGAGGCAAACAGCAAAACTGTAACTTTAGAAAACGCGACCCTGGTCTAAAAATAAAAATTGAATAATGTCTAAAATAGTTACATCTCTTTGTTTTTGGTTTTTGGATAATTTTTTTGTAAGTTTTTCTAAGAATCTGACACATCGCGAATCAGTTTACGTAGGTCCTAAATTGAATCGCATTAGTCGATCATAGTAGTCCCCCTACAGGCTTAGCACATGATTGCTGCGACAGTATGTCACCACGAGATAGGCTTTCCGTCCCTCTTTTATTAATATCGTTAGTAAAAGACGGGAAGTCTATCTCGCGGCGACATACTGTCGCA
This sequence comes from Thaumatotibia leucotreta, assembly GCA_025490895.1. Taxonomy (NCBI): domain Eukaryota; kingdom Metazoa; phylum Arthropoda; class Insecta; order Lepidoptera; family Tortricidae; genus Thaumatotibia; species Thaumatotibia leucotreta. The sequence continues at coordinate 19,401 of JALPQI010008952.1, forward strand.
CCAATAATGTGCTAAGCCGACCGGTTGCCATTTTAACTCAATAGTCTTAATACTAATATTAATTTTAATACCTTTTGATTGAAAACGATACATTATTGTCTATTATAATGTGGTAAGAACGTTCGTTAAAGTTGAACGTTCAAAAACTTGAACCTCAGTGTGCCTAGTTGCCTATCATGAGCTGCCACCGCGTTCTTTACGCGGACTTAAGGCCCGGCCACGACATTGGTTTAAGACGACCGGCTTAGCGGAAAACCATACATGCGAGAGGGAGTTCCCATATCGGCATTCAGCTCCAACTCATGGATTCGCTCGCCGCCGGCCGCCTAAAGGTGCATTCAGACCAAACGAGCATTTGCTATTTTATCCCCCACTCTACGAAATCAACGAATCGCGTTTTGTGTAACGATCGAATTTCGTAGAGTAGGATGTTAGAATAGCGAATGCTCGTTTGGTCTGAATGCTTCTTTAGACCAATGTCGTGACCGGGCCTTCACTTTCTATCCATCCGCTCGTACTCGCGTATTGGTATTATCAAACCGCGATGAGAAAGGGATTTGAAAGTACTGTTGACACAACAGTGTATAAGTCAATCTAGGATATATTCATGGTTGGGCATTTTCGCGAGAAGAGATCCAAAAAAATTTTTGTTTAAGGTAGGTAAATTTAATGTTTTTCCTACTCAGAATAACGAGTTCTTTCAATCTAGGAGAAAAAAAGTACAAGAAAAAAATGGTACCACATTTTTCATACATTTTACATGCTCTCCACTTTGTAACCGCTGTACAAAGTGTTTGAAAAACGGTTACGTAATAGAAACAAAAAGTTGGGACACTTTTTTCTTCTAGTAGGATCAAAAGAGCTCGTGATTCTGAGCAGGAAAAACATAAAATTTACCTGTTTCAGAAAAATAAGTTTTTGGATCTCTTCTCGCGAAAATGCCCGGTTATATTCAAATATTCCTAGTTTAAGTGCAGAGACTTACAGACAATACATAGATTGATTAATTACTCACTACATCTATAAACAACTCTTTTCTTGGTAAATGTTGTGTCACTTGTTGTGTCAACAGTACTTTCGAATCCCCTTCTGATTCCGGTTTGATAATAGTACTTACGCGGTGGCAGCTCATTGTAATGGATAATAATGTAGCAGTAGCATGTTTTCTCAAGTAAGGGATACGCTAGGTTTTACTCGATATGTAAAGCATTCTTTCGCGCTGGCACTGATTAAACTGATTTATTGGTGTGAGCGCGATGGACTAGGTACTTGATGTATCGAGTAAAACCTAATGTATCCTTAACTTGACGACTCATGGTATGACTACTGGTGCGTAGCCAAGTTGCCAACCGCTAACGCTCAGTAGCGTATCGTAGTTTTCTCTCCCTTCACTTTTTCTTATTAGTGCGACAAGGACAGTTGAATATCGTTCACGATTGAGCGTTAACGACTGGCATCTTGACTACGAAAATTGCGGGGATTTTTCTCTGTCACTCTAATGACGCCTTCGTTGGAATGACAGAGACATTTCCCCGAAATTGACGAACTTCGGTATTCGCGGTAGCCAGTTATTGTTCTTACATACCCACATGGTATATTTAACCTTAAGTTACACACATCGGGGGTGACTGCAAGGCGTGAAATATTGGGAATTAGTATATTGAGGGTAATATATAGATTGTTAAAAAATTGTACATAATAAATACCTTTGATGTTTGACGTCATAATTTATTGTGGTACAGTCACGTCCAATAATATGTATACATTTTGGAACGTATGTCAAAGGCATAAGGATCGAAATCGCATACATATTATTAGAGCCGACCGCACGAAGTTAAATTTTGTTTAACAACTTTCGGCCCTGAAAAAGGGCGACAAATTCAAATTTCTATGAAGTATCAACAATTTGAATACCTTTTAAAGCCCCCTTTTAGTTTGTTGCTGGACAGAGTATACCACATAATTTGTATGAATTATGATTAACTTTCGTAACAGTATTAACTTGACCGTGATTTTTGTTTTTATTAAGGCCTTAACTATGTATTTTTTTTTCAATCGACCCTTGAGAATGTAGAGCCCAGGGACCGGAACCTTTATTTTCAAAATAACGGTTTTTTTCGTACCTACATTTTCGTTTTTCGGTTATTAAATTCTAAGTTAACGGAGTAATAACGGAGTAAAATGGTAAATATATTACGATATTGTAAATTACATAAAATAATGAGTAGTACAAAAAGAGTATGAAACATTTTAAAATATTGGGCTATTTCGAGGTTTTCGTAAAGTGACTGTTCCGGTCTCTGGTAGAGCCACAGCGGCCCTACAGCGAAAAACGAAATTCGTAAATTTCGAGGATTTGTCTCTCTCACTCTAATGACGCCTTCGTTTGAGTAACAGAGAAAAATCCTCGAAATTTACGAATTTCGATTTTCGCGGTAGTAGGCCAGGGCTCTAGAGCTACAGACCCGTACTGTGACTTGGTAAGTAACGATTACGTTGGCGTTTACTCGATACGTAGCGCAGTTTATCACACTCGGAGCTGAAGCTGTTGTATGCGTTGGAGATGTAACCGTTACTTGCCACATAGTGGTTACGGCACCTGCATGCTTAGAGAAGTTGCCAATCGCTAACGCTTAATCGTCAATTGTTAACGAAAGGCAGCTAACTGTCTTTGTCGCACTAATATGAAAGAGTGACAGAGAGGGAAAACTACGACACGCTACTAAGCGTTAGTTTTTGGCAACTTGGCTAAGCATTCTGTAGCCCTACTATGAAATGCCGCCACGCTATTAACGCGCGTTTATATACTTTCGGCCTTATTCATAAAAATTCCTTGTTGAAGGTTTGAGGGGCCCAATAGTTATCGAGCCGAGAAGTCTTGTTGAACGGTTTATAAGAAGTGTTATTCATAAACGCTCAATATCTCTCCGATAACTGTTGAGCCGCTGTTGAACGGATTAGACGCGTTATGTTGGCGCCTTGACAAAATCATAGACAAAAATGTGGTCTCACCGCAAATTAAAAAAAAGTTTGACAGCTGTCTGGCGGGAATTCGCAAATATTTAAATTAAAAAAGTTGGGGATTAGTTTTCCCACCATTTCTGATTCGTGTAATGTTGCATGTAGAGAAAATCGAAACTGCGTAACTACTTACAATAAATCATCGGATATTTATTTTAAATACCTATCTAAATATAATTAAGTATCTCTGGATACATATTTAATAATAATCAGATGAATAGACGATATAAAAAACTATACACCAAATCAGACTTTCATACCTTTATCTTTTCTGTTCTGCCTACTTTAAACGCATGGTTATGCACCTGTCAAAAATCAGCTGATCAAAATTTTGGCAGCCATCTTGTTAAATAAGAAGTTATAAGACCGTTATAGAAGGGTCCTCGGCTCTATAACTTTCGGGGGATTTATAGTAGGTTTGAGCGGCTGAATAGCGTTATTGAACGTTTATGAATAACGTTTTTAGCCATCCGGTCAACAACGACCCATCAGCGGGCGCGTAACTTTTTATGAATAAGGCCGTTTCTATTTATCCCGCTCATACTTGCGTAGGTACCTATTCGTGGGAGCGAGCCGGATAGCTCATGGTAGGCTTACTGTGCCGTTCTCGTTACATCCATTCGATAAAATTACTGGTCAGAATATGAAGGGCTACTGGGACCCAGTATTAGGTAGGTCTACAGATAAAAACAACAACATACACAACAATATTAAGTAAAAATATAAGTACAAATATTGGTCGATAACTACGGTAAGTATAAGTTAAACATTATTAATTTGATGTTTACTTAATATAAGGTCCGGTCAACATTCAACAATATTGGAATATTTTCTTACTATTATTTTTCTAGGGTACATAGATTTATTAAACAAATAGAACCATTTTCCCCGTAGGGTACGACTCGGGTACGATTGACTATACTCGGCCACCGCTATTGAAATCAATCCTGACAGCTCTCAGTTTCATAGATTATCTATCAACAATGTAAATTTTTGAAACATACGTAATGTATGGAAATGACAGGTGCCAGGATTGACTTCATAGCGGCGGCCGAGTATAAACACGGTTGTTGATGCAATTGTCGAGCTGAGTGACAAGGTTGTTATCCCATACATAATTATATGTTGTAGGTAAGGTATATTTGGCTCATGCAGAGTTTACAATATGTATTTATTACAATTAGTATGTTTTAAACATCATCAATATTATTAAAACTACTTTAAACAGCTGATTTACGACAAGTACGCAAAATTTACGTATGGACAGTATTATATTTATATATTTGAGTCAAACTATGAATGTTATAAGGTAAACGTACTAGTGTTCGTTTCTGACCTTCAATCTAAAATATGGCACTATAATAACAAAATTAACACACGGATATCGTTTATTGGCCGCTAAAGTTACGTGTACGGGTACGTTTACCTTAGTGAATGGCCATAAGAAAATAATGATTCACATTCTTAAAAAAATAAGACAAACCATGGACCGTTTTCTCTTAGTTGATGTTGAGTTACTTATGTTATGTAAGTAAAATACAAAATTACAATCTTACTATTAAATTGTGTCAGGTAAGTACAATGTGATGAATTGACCGGGTACACGTGTAGGTATTAATGTACAATTTTTTATCACTTATGTACAATGTACTTTTTGAAAACATCAATCGTACAATTTTACGAAAGATTAAACCGTACTGTATAAAATTTATTATCTGAATACCGGTCAAATGCATTTCGGGCCTTGCTCAATATAGGGTTCCATTGTAGGTACCTAGGGTAAAAGCACCAATAGATGACTGCCACCCAGAAGTTGACTATAGGTCTAAAATTCTAAATAATTAAATCATCAATATTTTTTTACGCTCGGGAGTCTTTTTCTCATATGCGGCAACACTATATCGTGTCTCACATGCGAATTACCAGACAGTTAAGCCACGCACGCGGCAGTGAGCGGCCGTCGAGTTTGCGCTTCGCACCAAAATCGCGTTTTATATGGGATCCTTATTAAGAAAAGCCCTCAAACATTTAAGCTTTTAATTACGTAAAAAATCGAATATGGCTTTTATTTCCTTAATTCACTTCAGTATAGATTTTAGAGTTATATCTATATTATGTATATTATAAAGAATAGTTTTTTATTATTTATTTTATGAGATATTTGCTGGTCAAGCTATGGTTCCAATATTGTGTGTTCGGGCCAAAAGATGAACGACGGTCAACTTTTGGGCAAAGGCTCGTATTTTCAAATGCTTGTGTAAATTATAATAAAATAGCTAGATGTAATATTTATACATAAAATTACAATCAGTTTTGTAGTTGATTTTTTGACCAAAAGATGAACGAGCCTTTTTTCATGTAACACGTTTTAAAGTAATTTATTTTTGTATGAAAACGGGATTGTTCAACTCAAGAATCGCTGTCCAAAACGTGAACTAGGAAAATTTACTGGTTTCTTCTTTTGGGTTGGATTCCAATAAATGAATTCGAATCAATTTAGTTCGTTCATTTCGTTAATGCGGTGTCCAAAACATGAACCAACAGATTTTATTTAACGGTTGAATTTGGGAAAAGTGAAACTTTTGTTCTTAGAGATCATATTATTACATAATACACACTGTGTTTATGTTTCATTAAATAAGGTCAAATACAATTAATTTATCGAAAAAAACTAACGTTTTTACTTTGCTCTATTCATCTATTGGGGTCTTGCCGTTCATATATTGGAATCGCCATATTGCGATTATGCTGGTTCATTTATTGGGGTCAAATTGTTCAGAGATAGGGCACTTTGTTCATCTACTGGGGAATTTGACTCCTTTTTAAATATAATCATTTTTATAAAATTACTGAAGTTTAATACGAGGCACGAAAATAACTTATTCTAATCTCAATTAAATGCGGAATCATATAAAAAAATAAAAATTAATGAATATGAGTTACATCATATTGAAAAAATATTTAAAGTTGCGAAAGTTGCTTAACTGTTCATCTATTGGTGATATTACCCTATTCGAAAACGGATGGGCCGATTATGTTCGAAATAGGTTTGTATTCTATAAGCTCAGTATTCCTTTTTTTTCATTATTCATGCCCAAAGAAGCGGGGGAGAGACACACATTTTTTTTATTCTGAAGCCGGAAATCCAGAAATATTGACTTTTGAATAAAACTTTCTTATTAGAGCCTTATTCCTTTTAAGAGACCTTTTATGATACACTATTGGATTACAGCAAAATAAAATAAAACAGTATTTTTATTCTACCACTATGTCGACATGATTTAAATGTATACCTGTACCAAATTGCAGATTTCTAGTACTAACGGCCACTGAGCTATGCTGCGGACAGACAAACAGATAGATGGACAAAGGGACAGAGGGTCATGGCGGAACTATAAGGGTTCCTATACCCACTTTATAAAATAATGAGTGTAGGTGTGACTGACGTAATACAATTTATAGGTATTGTTACGCCGGTGGCATGATAAAAAACTACAAATATGATTTTAGACACGTTAGAAGCGTTTTCAGCAGGCTGAAATGCGTTTTCAGGCCGTTTCAGAAGGTCCTCTTTCACATACTACAAAATCAAATATTCACCCCAGATACCGTCGTTTTCAGGCGCCTGAAACATGTTTTCAGGCCGTTTCCGGACCCCTTTCGGGCCTCTCAAGTACAAATCGGTATATAGCTAAATTTCCCATGGGAGTGAAAGAGAAAGCACTATTAGATAGAGACAGCACGAGAGAATGTTCTGGAAGGATGTGAACGAGACAGCTATAGAGAGAACATTCTCGACGGGTGTGAAAGAGAAACCTGTAGAAAGAGACAGCGATACCCTAGAATGTTCGCGCACGGGCCCTACCGACCGACCTGACTCGGGAACTTTCTAGAATCTAATTATCTCGTACTTTGTAGATTTGAGTGGCTTGTATAAAAGCCCAGTATGACCCGGCCGAAGGGTAGTTTCAAGTGAGACAGCGAAGAGCTAACATCAGAGCGAAGACTGCGATCTAAGTGCGAGTTTGTGAAGTGTTAAGGTGGAATGTCACAGTCAGCTAGGCACTACAACGCTAATAGATGGCGTTATAGTGCATAGGTGGCGCGAATTCTACGTATTTTTATATTTTATGTATGATAATAGAAATATTTTTAATAAGTAATATGTTTGCCGCAAATAAACTGCTGTTTCTAATGTGGCCAACTAAATTTCAGGTAAGGCTTAATTTACAAAATAAGTTTATTTGAATAAATACGAAACGCTGCCGCGGCTGCGCAGTATACACACACACATTCAAACCCTTATTCGTTTACGAAACCGATTGCTTATTTCGGAACGTGTATTAGGCTAGTTAGATGACCGTCTGGCGCACATTCATTAGGACCAAGGTTCAAATCTCGTAATTTCAATATATTTTTTACTTTACATTACATGACATTTTATTTTTTTTAATGATACTTTACCTATACTTACATTTTTTTCAGTAATAAATAAATAACCTGTGGCCTATCCCACAAAACTTTACAAGCGTATAATTCTACAAAATTGTATAAATTCCGAAACAAAATAAATAATTGTCAATTTTGTAGATTTGTATGCTTGTAAAGTTTTGTGGTATTGGTCCCTATACTACAAACCTGAGTTTAATTTTGGTGGCCTTATATATTTACTCACCAAAAACGTTTTCAGGTGATGTTATGGCATCCAGTTCCTGTATTTTTTGCATGGTCAATCTCAAATAGCCTATGTACTAAAAAACGGGCCTGGATGTCTTAACCTAATAGGTGTTCAATCAGATTGGGACGGAATCTATTCGATGACTTCAGTCAGATAAGTTTTCATTTATGTAGATATAATTATATTAGATATTTCTAGTCACTTTAATTATTAGATTCCTTCCCATTCCAATCACGTGCGGAATACATAGATAAAGAAAACAGATCAATTTATAAATTCAGTGTTTTATTTACATCATATCATATTATTTTTATTTATTATTTCTGTTTTACGTTTTTCTGGTTTTATACATGGATATAGGAAGATTGCTTGACGTTGTGTGTGTTGCTTGGAAGTGAGCCTGAAGCATCTACACATATTGTGACACCTGCAGTTGGCCCTGGATCTGAAATCAGAATACTCATCGTTAAAATGGTGTGTGATGATTACTGGAATAAAAAATACATTTCAGCTTTGTCTAGTTAGGTGGTGGTGAACTTGACTGCGAAGTTAGGGAGGGAACCTGGGTTCAAAACAGGTTCAGTGAGTATCTACAAAATGGTTATATTTTTAAAAGTTCAAGGCCTGGAACTCATCATCCCTCGGGAAACTAACGTTTCCGGTATTTATGTAAAAAAAAATATTATTCTTATAATATAACATATATTACTATTTATCTACATGTCAAGTTTCCTTATTCCAATCCGATGAGCAGTTGTTGCGAAAACAATAAACACCGAAACATTTTTGTTATAATAATAGTGGAAATATATAATAAAAAAAAACTGTTTGAATACGGGGAGGAAAGATATCCAGCAAGTCAGCCTCTACAGAACTTACCTTTTGATTTCTCCGTAATATACTTGTAGTATCATTTCTCCAAGGCTTCGCTTACAAGTTTTTTTCAGGCCAGAGTATCGGTGGTTTTTTTATAGCCTTTCCGGGACGTTTGTGGCTACATAATATACAAACGTATAATAAATCCTCATGTAAATCACTGCACGCTATGAGATATTTCAAACAATTGTAGGCAATTTAGCGTTTATTCGAATTTGTAGGTATAAACAAATGGTAAAACGATAAAGTACTGCCGGTGATTTAGAATCAGAGTGACATTTGAATTTAGTGTTGCCTTGCCAAATAGGTTTTACGTTCAGTTCCACGAGACTATCATTTAGTACGCACATCTATTATAAAAACATTAAATGTAACTAGTATGTATAGGTATAATTTCTATAATAAAAAGTCTTTCGTTCGGCTTTTGCGTGGGGATATGGCCTATATGGCAACATTAGCAACGCTTGCGTTTGATATTGTTGAAAAATAAATAACATGCGAAATGCGTTAGGGCAGAGCGGCAACGTAGCATTTTCAGCTAACTGGCAACGTCGCTTTCCGACGCACACGCCGAACGTACGATTGGTGTATGACACTGTCGTCGTTCACCCACATATTGACAAATCTTTATTAAAATAAAGTACTAATTTAAGCTATTATTCGTCCCTTTATATTACAGAAACATTATTTGCCGCAATCAAATATAAAAATGATTGTCGATTTAAGTGATTTCATTGTAAAACTATGCTCCATTTACCCATATTTGAATAAATAAATTAGTATGAAAAACGAACCACCTTAAAAGTGTGTGATCAGTGTTTTAGTTTTGTGTTTGTTCTTTTAATTAGTAATTAAAGTCTCAGTTATAATTAGTGGCTTATTTATACATTTTCTATAGAAAACCCACCCCACGAACGTAACAGTATCTTACAGATCGTAGTTGATTCAGTTACATAGCAGTAGTAAGAATAATCAAAATTACCTTATTCGTTGTGTATAAATAAGTCTGTATTAAACTCATGTGAAATGAACATGCTTAAAACTATCAATGTATTGATAGGACAGAAGTGGCATAACATTTTTAGAAAACTTCTACACAAACACATTAGAAATTTAATGTTTTTTCATCGACCGTGTCGATGTTGATGTTACGCAATAATTTGATTGATTTTTGCAAGTAAATAAGCATTATTACAAATGCCTGGATGGGATTGTGGATTTCTATTATTCATTTTATCTAGTAGGTACTGAAGTTTATCGCATCGTGTTATACAAAAAGTAATAATCATAAAGTTTTAATAGGTACGCACGGTATGAAAGCTATTTTGATAACTAATACAGATCTAAACGGCAAAAATTAAACACGTTATTGCATAACATAAACATCACAGCATTTATAAAGAGCTCTCAAAGCGCCTGGTGGAGGCGACGGGTGACAGGAGGGCTGGTTGTTTTGTTACCTTGCGCAACGTATTGGCATTGCCGTCCAACGCGGCAATGCCGCCAGCCTTCTTGGCACCTTGCCGTAAGGCACTGAGCTCGAGCCCGTTTTTTATTTATAGATTTAATTAAATATAAACTTCTTTTTGTAATGTTTTTCAGTAATTTTTAGAATAATATATAGATTATAGATCTAGTTCTTAATTTTTTTTTGATCTAGTTTTAACTTTGATGTAGTAGTTAGCTCTTTGGTAAATAAATACATTAGAACATCGATATAGATATTAGATACAATCGATAAAAAACATTAAATCCTAACGAAAATATAATATCAGTGCGACCAAAGGGGTCTAATTATAATTATCTTTGTAAGTAACTTTATTTGTTAATGTTCAAATTAAATATTACATTATCATATTATATTTCGACGAAATAACAAAGTGGATAATTAATGAAATAAAACTGTGAGAACGGATTATATCGGATAATATAATTAATAACATCATGACATCCTGAGTTTTTATTTAATTATTAATGTTAAACTGCGTGATATAAATGTCATAAACTTCTGAAGCTCTTTGGAGTGAAATCGGTCAAAATGTCAAGAACATCATTCCAATAATGTGCAAAGAAAAATTAAAAACTAATTCACTCATGTTTGTTATTAAAATCCCGGATGACGGGGGCAAAAATGCGTTTGTCACTAGTGCTTAGTTAAATATCGACTATTCTATTGACATCCATACCAACACTTTATGAATTAGAAATGTATTGATCAACAGTAATTTATGCCACCGTACGTAATCAGAGGCATTGCGATCTAAAATTGATACCCAAACAATAATATGTCAATAATACCTAGTAGCATTGGACAATTACAAAACTGAAATTAAAGCCTAAAAAGCAGATTGAATGTCGTTCAAAATTTCAAAGCGCACTTGTTTAAGGTTACTTTTACATCCTCAAGGCGAAAGTATTCACAAAAAATATCAGAATGTGTTGACTAAAAAAATTGGTAAATTACTTTTAAAACTTTTATATATTTTTGATATCTGGAAAAGAAGTGGAACTACTAGGGAACCATAATTAGCATAATCTATAAATTTCAAATTGAAAAATCGTTCATATGGATGTCGATAGAATAGTCGATTTTTCATTTAACAATAGTGAAAAGTTCATTTTTGCTCCCGTCGTCCGGGCATTGGATTTATTAACAACAGCCACAGCCACATAAGTATAACTACTACTTTTTGGGCATAGTGTTTGTGTCTGAAGTATTTACTCACTTACGGCAATTCTTATTTGTTAACGACAAATTGTATGGCATCTAGATATGCTCCTGTTGAATAGAATTTACTAACTAAAAAGTTAAAGCAGATGCACAATATAAAACCGTATTTATTAAAACTATCTAGTTTGAAATACTTACACGACACCCCAAATTGTATTATTTAATCTAATGAACAACAGGAGGCATATTTACAGTTCATATAAATCTAACAACAATCAGGTAATTACAGACTTATGCTTAAAATATACCAAACTGCAAAGAATAAATAACACTTACATTTAAGTTACTTATAGACTCAATATTTTTAATACTTTATTTTCATGAATGTCTCTTCAATAACATTGCAATATGGGCTGTACATTACAGATAGTTGAATTAATTATTTTACAAGAAATTCGGGTTTTAATTTATTTTGTTACATGATACGTATATTATAGGGACGGCAAGAGCGCCACCTACAAATTAGCTTTTTGTATTCCGAGCTTCATGATAATCATGATATTTGATAAGATTTCCAAACGATCAACACGATCTGTCATTTTAAATCAAGTACCTATAAGACATTAAGTATATTTATTAAATATCAAATTGAACGACAATACAATTAAGACCATTTGGATAATTCAAATTATTGGAAAATTAATAGAGATATTATGTAATTATAAATACTATGCGAAGACCGGAATACAGGCTTAATAGCACGAGAGCTCAAATAATAATAAATTGACTCGAAAAATATAGACGTAGTAGATAGATAACGGCGGTAGGCCGCTAAAACGTTTCTTGTGTTCTTTATACCTGTATAAAGTTTAGGCCCATTCACTCTCATATTACGATTAGGAAAAATTAGGAGTTTTTTTTGCGATAATACGGAAAATGTAAATAATTGAAAATCCACTGCCTCAGAACTCTAATTAGCAGCCTTTGAATAATTAGTCCCACAGTAGATTGTTCTTTATTTCTAACAGTAAGTAAGTAGTCGTTTCGTCTGCAAACGTATCTGTTTGTTACAAACTTAATTAATATTTATAATTAGTTATTCAGTGTCTCCTCGACTCAAGGCGAGTCCTGTACTCACCATGAGCTGACGGCGTGTTATTAATTTTACGTCTCCCTCGCTCGGACATGCGGGTATGAGCGAGATGGACAGAACGTAAGTATCGACGGCCTTAAACTTACCTACGCCGCGCCCTCGCGGTAAGTACATGGCTTCTTAAGCCGAGATTACACCTGCAAATTATTGCTGCACGATTTGAAACAAAATTATATGCAAAAAGAGATGCCGATTTAAGCAACTCACTCTTACCCATAGTTGCGTCTCAAAACTTGGGAATAACTTGCAGGTGTAAACTCAGCTTTATACAAGATGTCACCAGCGGTTACGATTTCTTACCAACTTGAAGATCGTGGAGATCTCTTTCGACAACGTTATTACACCGATTTGTAAGAAGAGTTGTTGACTAGTACAGTGGATATCCAATGGCGTAATATTATGTTTAGGAATCATAAAATAAAATAAAAATCTTCTTAAAAGTAGATGTATGTTAAAACGGTGACATATATACAGAAACCATAGATAAAAGTATTTCAAAATTACTCTTATTGTTAGCACCATGCCTACACTCTATAACTTAGATATAACTGTATTCGACTGAAAGCGATAGCTATATAACATACGAGCTTTTGTTAGTTCGAATTTGAAGCTCGTGCATAACAATCTCTAATTCGTTGCTTGATCGCTGTTTAAATACATTGGCAAATCAGTATCATCGGTAAAAAAGGCGCGAAACAAAAAATCTACGTCAAATCTTGCCTCTTAAAAAAATGTCTTTTAATGACGTACAGGTGTAGTGAGAAATTACTTGCCTTCGGAAACGTTCGTAAACACATGCTGTTTCAGGCAGTGTCACCGAGTCTGACTGAAGTAGCATGACAGCTATTACTGTCAGTCTCAGTAAGATAGACAGAAACAGCATAACGTTGACGAACGTTTCCGAAGGCAATCAATTTCTCACTACATCTGTACCTAATATGCTCATAGGGTCTATGTTGTTATTAACTATTACAAATAAATTTATTAAACCGTTTTCTGACGAATTATCAGCCATTGTTAATTTTAAAGCGTTTGATGCAACGATGTCCCAAGATATTTTTTTTATAACTAGTAGAAATAATGGATTTCCAACATACATTTTCTACGAAAAATATTAATTAAAAAGCATATTACTGATAATAAACCCAATTAACTATTCCTTTTAGTTAGAGGTAACAATCCATGAATTTAATAATGCTGCACCAAAATTGCTATAAAAATGTCTGCGAATTATGTACCTCGAGGCAGGAATATATTTTTACGTTAGGACGTTATCGATAATACAAAGTTCTTGACTTTATTCCATCACTAATTACTATACCGATCTGGACCCTGCATAAAATGTTATACCTATATTCAGTCAGCTTTTACCGAGTGCTTCCTCTATAATCCATTGGTCAATTTACATAATAGCACGATAACTTGATTCAATGATGCCTGTGCTTGGCCAAATTATTCATACTGTGGTTGTAATTGGCCCGTATTCTTTGCTAGACCGCTGCGTGCCCATGTGATGCGATATAGAAATTGACTGCCTTCTTCTCCTGTTTCTATTACCTGGTAACAAAAAGAAACATAGGTACTAAATATGCGAAAACACATTTTTTGTAAAAATAACAACGCTTCCCAACCTTCTAGGCCGCTAAGACTTTTGCCCTTATCAAGCGGGAAAACTGAAACGCAATTGTTTTCCAGGATAAATACTTGACGTATGCAAATATAGGCGTGATGACTGGCAAGTAAAATCAGCATCTTTTTTCGAACTGTCAAAATGATCACCGCTATGGAATTTTATACGAAAAACTCAAAAGTGACGTCACGTTTGAGTACTGCCACTTTTCAATTTAATAAATAGAAGTTCTGTACAAAAATTACTGCAATCTACATTATAGTAATAATTTCTTCGTGTTTTACGTCATGCATAATGTTAAATAATTTATTTTTTACCACACTGCTCGTAAACACGCTGTTTGTCCTTCAATTTCAGAGCGCAAAACTGTGTTTAATCTCTAGAGGTTAAAGTAATTTTTTTTAATCTTCTGTATAGACTAAAGCAATAAGTTATACGGCCTGAGAGTGAAATAAGCTTTTTGACGTTTGAACTAGATAGTACGTTCGAAAACTCAATAGTTACAAACAAATTCATACACATGAACCTTTCATAATATTATATTCCATATGCTAAAATCCAAATTAAATACCACATTTTGTTGTAAAAGGCTTTTAATTAAAAGTTCTAAAAATACGACAAATAAAAACAATAGGAAAATTAAAGTGTTGACATATGCAAATTTCAGAACGCATCCGAATATTTTTTTGTTTTAAAATTTAAACGAGTTCGGTCGTGTTTTGTTTTCTGTCATTGGTGATATCTTAGTTTAACATACTTAAGTGGCTTTGGGGTAATTGACAGATTCGGAAGTAGGATAATTCCGAAAATCACAGAAAAATCGCCAATAACTACATGAGTCTCATTTTGGAATTATCCTGAATTTTTAAGCATTGCCACGCCAAGATAAATATTTTGAGGTTATTGTATTATTATTTGTTGATTTGTTTATTTTTTTGAAGTTGAGGACTTGCAAATAAATTCATACCTTCTAATTTGTTATGTTTGAGTTTTATTTCGCATGTTTCCTCGCTTTAGTGTGGTGAAAAATGTTGTGTTTCACTCGGCAGCAAAGCTTGTTCAACTCTCGTGCCTTAAAACCCTCGCATCGCTCAAGATTACATTTTATGAACCACTCGCTGCGCTCGTGGTTCAAATTCTGGAATCTTTCGCTTGCTCGGGTTTCAATATTTGCACGAGAGTTAAACAATCACTTTGCTCCCTAGTAAAACAAATAACTATTAAGTCATCATCCCTATTTGGATATGTTTTGGTATGCGAAGAGTTGCTCTACACGAGCGTACATAATCTATGATAAAGCGAAAGTGAGCAAAGTTAACGTGTAAAAGTTTTACCGAGATAAGTGCCTTTCAGATTTCTCTAACGCAAACTTACTTAGCCTGAGCCTAACCTGAAGCATAAACTACCACTTTGAAACGCGTAAGATTCATTACGCAGAGCGTTTTTTAAGTATTACAGTTTAACAATTACTCTTTGGTTGCAAAATTATATGCAATATTAGGGAACTGAGCTCAGTTAACGTAACTATTTATGTTGATTTACTAAACAAACAAAGTAGTATACAAACGACACTCCGTCTGGAGTAGGCATGTATGGCTACTTCCGCGTTTCCGCTACTGCAGCTGTGGCCACATCTCACAACGATGGGACGGGCCGTCATTTAGAGGACGGTAATGAGAGGCTGTTGAAGGAAAATTTGCCATGGGCATGGGGAGAGAGATCTGCCATGCGCATGTTGAGAGAAATAATGTTGAAGGCAAAGTAAGGTAATAAGGCAAGGTAAAGTCTGACCCCCTTATTCATAAAGGTTCGTTAACTTAACAAGCCGCTAATAATTGTTTGTCCCTTTCGGTCTTAACAATGTGTCCATAAGAGGGACAAACAATTATTAGCGGCTTGTTAAGTTAACAAACGTTTATGAATAAGGGGGGTGATATCTTAGATCCTAACGGGAAGACTGTAATACTGTGTATTTGGTGCACGGCTGTCGGTGCTAAACAAACAAAAACCAGCCAAGAGCATGTCGGGCCACGTTTACATAGTGTAGTGTGGTGTAGGTAGTTATTTAATAACGACTGGGACATTTATGTTCGAAATGTTTTTTTTTTAATATTCTATAAGCCTATCCTTTTTTAGGATTAGAAATTTGGTAGGTAAGCAAAGAAGCAGTCGTCGACAACCTTTCTTCTTAGGACAAATAATAGATGTTAGGAATATTCACGAAAACGACAACTTAACAGGCTTGTATTAGTAATTATATTATCTACACAGAAGACAAATAAAAAAGGGCACTTGCTATAAAGGTAGAGTGTCTTGGGGACATTATGCAAATAAAAATATGTGCTTTGAATTAAGTGCAAAAATTGTTTTTATTTTGATAGTCTGAGCCTTAATGAGTTTAATGGCGACCCTACTAGTTTATTGCTGAGAATTAATCATACTCTTCCGAAAAAAAATTTCATCAGACTCTACCGATATGTTTAACAAACTCTTAAACTGCGTTATTAATTTCGTGGTCTCAATGTCTTTTTTTCACATTTTACCACGTGATTAATGCATGTAGTTCATGTTTCTGACTTTATTTTCGTTAATGCTTCTGGCACTACTTAATTCATTTATAGAGGCCAAGAGTCTTCAATAATTATATTTAAGTAATACTTATAGTAATATATTTATTTTAAAAGGATTTTATTTAATTTGCGTTATTTTAAGTTTCTTAACATAATGCAGATTAAATAATATCCTTATATAAATATATTACTGTAAGTATTATTTAAATATAATTATTGAAACCTCTTTTACAACGTAAATAATAATGTTAGTATTTTAATGGCTGTTTAAGATAGTTTGGTGTTGAGACATAAAATGTCGCAAATAAAAGACCTTGTGCTTCCTGCTTTTATGTTCTCTCTAATACTAAAAAAACGAACTATAGTAATTCATGATTTTTATTTTTTGGATACAGGGATCAAAAGTTAGGAGGTGGGGTTATTTCCTAAAATATTATCGACTTAAAGAAACACACTTTACGTGTAGGGAATTTACCTGAAAAAATTCTAATACGGTCGCTGAGCTATATTGCGGACAGACAGACATACAAATGGTTTTAGTGAAACTATAAGCCTTAATCACACTTGCGATTTACAAGCGAATTGAAAGCGAAGCGTGCCCGTAACCGATTCGCCGCGAGTGCGTCGCGATTTTGCCGCGATCGCGTAACGAATACACTGCTCAACCGTCAGTAAATCGCTCAGAGTGATCTGAGTCTTGGACAGTCACTATTAAGATTTATTATTACACAATGGATACAAACCCTTGACGCGGCAAACTCGCTGCGCAGTCGCTATTCGGCACGCGGTCGCGGCGTAATCGCGACACTATCGCGATGAATTGGTTGCGGGCACGCGACAAACACGCCGCGCGTACGCTTCGCTTTCAAATCGCTTGTAAATCGCAAGTGTGATAAGGCCCTAGTTCCTAGTTTACTACGGATTCCTAAAAAGTGACGACCAAGCTGAACTGAATATACAAACGATACTCCTCCTGGAGTATGTGTGGCTGCTCCCGCGTTTCCGCTACTGCAGCTGTGGCCGGGTCGCACGCATCCCACAAGGGTGGGACGGTCGTTGCACCGTCATTTGGGGACGGTGTAGAGAGGCTGTTGAAGGAAGATTTGCCATGGGTATGGCGAGAGAGAAAATTATTTTGGTGATGATGATGCGGTAAAGGCAAGTTTAGGCAAGACAAAGTCCGATCTGAGAGAGATCTGAAAAGGAAGACAGATGGAGAGAGAGAGAGGCTGGTGCTCGGGATAGGATTCCTAAAAAGTGACGACCAAGCTTTTACCTGAGTAATGGGTCTTGCGAGTGCGGGTGCGGGCAACGCGGGATGGTTCCCGCTTGAAGAGTTGGCCAATGAGCTGCTGCTAAACGCATTCCTCCCCCTCCAGTCCATCCAACTCTGTAAACAAATTAAAATTTATACTTTTGTGAAGGACCCTTTTAAACCCACAATGTCGTAACAGATGTGCCACTACCATAGAAACCAATGTACCAATAAATGTAGCATAGAAAAAATCAACTGCGAAAGACTCTAGTTGTCACGGGATTCGAACCCGCTTCCTCTGGATTGCCGGTCCAACGTGCTTCCAATTACACCAGACTACCTTCCGTCGATCACAGCGAATTAAGTCAATGGTATTGTGAAGCCAATCACTAGCGACATCTGTACGTAGTGTTTCGAAGGTACTACAACCTTAAGCCACTCAAAGACGTGTGTTTACCACAATCGTCCGCAAACTCAACAACTCTCCGTTGCGTCCCTTTTAAAGCTTAGCGGATATTTAGCGGTTTATTTCGGTGTTAATCTGAACTATCCAAACTAAGGAGCATACATAAATAACGAACCTGAATGAACCGAGTTATTAAAAGACCCGAAACAAGTGACAAATCAGTGTTTGTATAGCTTGTTTCGGAATAAATCGGTTTTTATTTTTCTAAACTGGATAACTGGATCCGACTAAAAATTTTCCGTATTTTCTTTTATACATACATTTTGGTTTAAAAAGAACAGTTTCACAAATAACAGCGTAACGAAAAGTTGTTGCGTCAAATATTTCAAGGATGTAACAGGTATTGTAGTCATGCCTATGAAGCCACACGAACGAAATTTTTATAGCAAGAATTCAACAAGCACAACATTGAAGGTAAGTATTTTTTATTCATTTTACATCTAAAATTCTAAACCTCGGCTCTAAACTTCTATCGGCTTTTGGCATTATTAAACGCCATCGTCAGGTTGTTTAATACGTTACGTAGGTAATAAAATTATTACGCCGTCTGCTAACTATCATTATAATTTAATCAGGTAATTGAAACTAATCTGAATAATTGGAATGATTACGGTAGAATGTAAGTATACTAAGTATAGGCACTCTACTCTACTTATCTCTAAGTATATGTACTCTACTCTACCTGAACGGCCGGTTTGGCTACCCCTGATTACGCAAGCCGTCCCTTCGTGGCTGGACGGCTGAGGGGTCGCCAGTTTGATCTCCGGTTGTTTGCCAAAGCACCTCCTGCAATATTTTTTTTATCTTAAGCTATGATAATGTATGAAACTAAATACAGAAAGCCTAAATCCCTTACTTATGGGTCATTCCATGTGATTTTAACAGATTTGATGTAAAAAGTGTGCCGATTGAATGATTTCCGATTTGAATGAAAAAAAAATGATGTACTTCATGGTAGCAGCGAAGTGCTGAAGCGCCTCTAGTTTTCTTTTAATTTCCATTCAAAGTTTAGAGTGGAGACAAATTCTTGCTTTTACAAAATCAGACCTTACTTTTTTTATAAATTGTTGCGAAATAATGATTACTTTGTTGAATTAGGTTAAAAAATGTGGGAAAGACATGCACTGAGATGCATTTTACGAAGAAAAACGTATTGCTAAAATATGTACAAAGCGGTATTAAAAAAAGTGGATATAGTGAAAAAAGTGCATGCAAACACTCACTCAAATAGTTTACAGTTTTTAATGAGGCAGATGAATGCCTGTCGGAACCTGCGGTTCATAAAGCAGTACGTGATGGGGTTGCAGAATGATGAGCAATACGCCAGCAGCTGCAGGGAGATGATACCCTTGGAGCCTATGTATTTGTATAATTCTTCTGGGTAGAAGAGGTAGATCTAGGACAAAAATACATAGACAATTTGAAACTGAACCATGTATTGTGGTATATCTTATCCAACAAGTGCCGGATTAGTCTATGTTCGTGAATACCTTCGAGGGTCTCATTTCGCGCTAAGGTATTATATTGGTGAATAATGTAACGTCAATGTGGATTTACACCAAACGAGCGAATGCTCATTTGCTCCTTCTACCCCCCACTCTACCATATCAACGATTTTCGACGAATTACGTTTTGTGTAACGGACGAATTTCGCTAGTTTGGTGTAAATCCACCTTCAGGGGTTCGCTACAAATGCTTACTTTGCTTTATAGTCTCGCACGGAGCTACCTTAAATACCTATACATATGTATTTTAATCATTAAACATACGGCAAATTTCATTGACAAATTGTAGACATGTAATCATCAGGAATTTCTCGAATCTTCTTTGGCAAATTGGATACAGTCAAGGAAAAAAGATAGAATCCACAAAAATCTGTCAATATTTAAAAATAAATCTGACGTCATTAATTTCGGAGCTTGGATCCTTTTGAACTACGTCCAATTGATCTGTGTGACTTACCGTGTTTATAACATGAAGTGGTGTCCAGCATATGAAGAACTCCAATATTATAACGAAAAGCATTCTTATTACCTGCAAAAAATATCAATGACCTAATTGAGAATATTGTCGAGTAGCTAAAGCGGATATGAATAACTAGCGATAAGGACGACATTACATGTTTGAGAAAATACAATAGTCGTATGAAAGGGTATCCTGCGCTTGACAATAAAAGGACGGTTTTGATTACGAAGGACAATTTTTGTTACTTAATTTGAGTGATAATAAAAATGTGACCTCTTTTCTGACGAAATGTACGGATTACGCAACAAAGGCTTCAGCACGGCAAAATGAGGGACTGTACCCACCAGCGCTCAGTTTGGAAATTCTTTTCGATAATCTGGCTTTTAATCTTATTATATACGTAAGTTGTTTTTTTTCAGTAAAAAAACATCGCTCTAAAAGGCTAGGGGACGTTGACGATCACGACTTGCTGCCAACATGCATTAAGGCAAATTATAATACATTGTTGTATTTCTAGATGCATTCATGAAAAATATGGCGTCAAATTTTATTACTTTTCAAGGACCAATCTCATGCCATGGTTGCCTATGCGAAAAAGACCAAAATGTATTCATGTAGTAAATAAACACATGAACCTAAGCATATGTATGAAGACTGAAAAGAACAAGTTGTGTAGTTTGTATTAGTGAGTACACAGTTAAACATCATCATCATCATCAGCCTATGTTAGTCCACTGCTGGACGTAGGCCTCTCCTATTAACTATGCGTATAGACGCATTAGGAGGTTCGCAAATTACAGTTAAACATAACATACATAATTACCTACGTAACCTACAAAAATGTACGAGTATAAAAAAAACATCCGAATTTCCCTGAATACATTTCCCGGAAGCCTAGCCTTGTAGGTACTAATAAACTGTAATGGTTATGTTTCTGTTCCAGTCAAGCTACAAAGTTGAGTTAAGAAATAATATTGGATGTGGTTAGTAACATAATTATGTTATTAATTTTTTAATATATATTTATTTTCAAAACTACAATTTATGTACATAGATTAAATCGAACTAATATACTTAACCTAATCTATATCTAAGATTGGCCCTTGTGGCATTGTACCGAGGATACTGGCGGCATTTCCTCGCTGTATCGCAATACTGTTATTAATTATAACTATTACCTAGTAGATAAGTAGATTCTTTGAAAATATGACGTATACATGCAATATTTTTATTTTTCGACTGCTTTCCTGTTTTTAGAGCCTCATAAACGGTAAATGATTTCGAGAATACATGGCTAGTTACAATGAGTTTTTGACTATCTGTCAGTGGCGGCGCGTCAGCAAGTTCGCAGGGTAACTCGGAGCAAAAAAACCCGCCTTCTTTATTTAAGGTTCTTCATAATCGAACCGTGTAGAGGACGTATCACTGAACAACCACTTAGTGTAAACTCAATGTCAATAGAAATTACGCCAACACAAATTATTTCATTTCCTCAATCAACAAATACTTCTAAATAAAAGTTTTGTTTAAACAACTCTGATCAAAACATTCACTTCAACCTTTAATTTAGTACAAAACAAACTAACCTCGTAAACTGTTTACAAGTACGACTGCTTTGCAACAACCAGTAACTGCACAACATAACAGCATTGACAACACATCGTTACACAGAAAATACTAGATTTCACCAGTCGAGTATATAAATGTCCGAAAACTAAAACAATTCGCCTTAAAAGTTTACATTGAAACAAAATGATAACAAATATTTAAAATAAATTTAGTGTTACCATGACATAATTATTTTCACCCATATACCCAAACTTTTTATTTGTGAAATGTTACGATACTTATGATATTTCATTAACGAAGTCCGTGATACTTAAACTAATTTGTTAGCTTATTTTATTTTACAACATATCCCAATTATAAAACATTTTACAATAATAACGCCGAAAATTGACTTTTGATTTGCACATTAATTCAATTGATGTTCTGTAATAGCAACACTAAAGGCGCGCGGTGAGCGCTCCAACAATAAGCGATAAAACACATTTCAAAATAAACCTTATCGTCCTTATAATAGTGCGAACAAGCCGGACGCGATCGGGTTACCTTGGCGCCATTTTTCTTAGCGAACTTTGTGAATGTGTGCGTGTGCATTTCCATGTGTGCTGTAGTTTTATCAATGAATTAGTCAGGCTACCACAGGCCGGGTTTACCTAGGATGTGCCCTCTCATTGGTTAACTTATTTTCTGAAGCTAGTATTTCGTATTATCAAATTCAAGGTATAGTACCGTTGTAATAATTGTATTACGGTAATGATATTATGAATGTATTTGATATTGGATGAGTTTGGTATTATGCCGTGAAAATTTTAGGGAAGCCGGTGGGAATTGGGTTATATGGACGCGCCGCCACTGCTATCTGTTATGTTTAACCACGTTCGAGATCGTTATTAATGGGCCGAAGCCTATATTTAATAACTTTTATCATTTTTATATTTCAAAAAAGATATCAGAAAAGTTTTGAAGGTTTGAAGGCTTTAAGACATTATTAAATAGTTCTTTTATCTTATATTTCGCGCGCGTTCCCTAGAGCAGAACACTGAGCAAAAGGCCTAACAGTCTGTAATAAATTTGAAAATAGGACGTTTTACTAAAAATGCTCGCAATTATCCTTTGAAAACAGTTAACAAAAAAATTTACAATTTTTTTTCATTTTACTGAGTTCATCGAGAATACATAATTATTTTTGTAGCTTTAACTAATTCTATTATTCAAATAACTGTAGTCAGATTTAGGTTATCGTCTTTTTGGTGAACAAATCTAAATAGGAATTCATGTGCATCAGATAAAACAATTAACGGTACAAACTAGGTTTCCCAATTTAAAACATATAAAAATCGCAAGATAGATATCAAACAAGCTGTTAAGTTTTTACTCCCGCACCAAGTGGCCAACTTTTGTATTTTCGACTGAAAATAGACCACTTATCAATGTTTGTTCTGTACATTTTTACCGTTGTAAAATACCTAAAAGGCATGCGGGCGAAGATATCGCGGCTGAGTTAATAATTCTAACTACTTACTTTTCGTTTCGCCTCTATGCTTTTGTCGGTGTGTGTAGACCTTACAAAATGCCGGAAGTCTAGCTCCACTTCATTGGTGCTATGTGTGGTTTTTGATTGCATCACCAGATCTATGCCCTAAAATAATAACCAGCATTAATAAAAGGCAATAGCTCTACACTTGAAATATAACCAACATTTCATATAGCTCTTGCTTGAACATATTTAAATGCATGAAAATGATGACAAGGAAAGCATATAATATAATTAATTAGTCTTGAAATACCCATTGTTGAGCAATTTAGTTTTAGTCTTCATCAGTAGTGATTCATTTAAATAGTACTAATATTTCAGGAGACCTAGAGCTGTCCTTTGACATAAATAGTTGAATTATATCTACACAAAATTTGAATTGAATTGAAAACAAAATATAATCGATTGCAAACCCTAATTGCAACCACTCAGATTCGGGGTATAAATTAAGTTAAAATAGCTAAAAATTTAAACCTAAGATACCTACGAACATTCAAGACCAGTAAAGTCGAACAAAAGTCATTTCAAAATCGGACATATTTTTCACGCTATTCAAACTAATACCTTGTGACTTGATTCAAGTTGACAAAGTGACGATTGAACCATAATTTTCGTTATAAAAACTTGTGTTAAATCAATGCTCCATTTAATTTGATAAGTTATAAGTTTATATATTAACCATAAAACAAGATATTCATCCGTTACCGCGATAGTTATTTATGAAATAAAACAATTTTAACGGATTATATCGCATGTATTAATTAATTTATAACTACATTCCGTAGTTTCGAACAATTTACAGGGTTCGTGGTCTGCGGGTGACTGACAGTGGAGGAAATTTCATTTATCTACCTTCATCAAAATAAAACCACAAGTACAAAACTGCGCACAAACAAAATATACTAAACCACATTTTTGTCTTCATTTTGAAAATAGTCGTAATGAATTTAGAATCAATATGAAATTCAAACGATTCTTTATTTAAGTAGGCATGGCAACAAGATTTTTTGAATAATCATTATTAAATTACACATGAAATTAAAACTATTTTCGGTTCTAACCGTTGTTATACCACTGACTCGAGAAGAACCGGTAAAAAATTTGCCGAGCCTTAATTTTTTCAAATAACTATATATCTTACCACTAACATGCATTAAAAAAGTCAAACATAAAATTGACATAATTATGTATAATTGTTATAAGTGGTATACTGAAATACGATTATATTCAGAACTATTTTCCATTTTCACAATACGCGCCCGCCCCACGCGCCGTTCCTCTACTGTTTTTTCTTAACTTTTTAAAACCTCAAACATGCAATGAAATGTTGTCATTATGTTCGTCTTAATAGGTTTTAAAGTATGACGTTGCAGGCGGATGTCTTTGAGATAATAGTAAAGGATTTTCATACGAATTTAACGGCCTAGGCTGATAAGTAATATTTTTTTAAAACATGGCGGCGGTTTTCATGAACAGGCTAAACAGCTAAATTCTGTTTTTTTTTATTGTCGTATTTTTTATTTCATTGTATATGTTTGAGAAAAGCACTATACATGCCTCGCCGTGAAATGGGCTTACCTACCGGCTTCGTATCACTGTCCGGCCTCACTACGTTCGGCCGTCCATACTATACCTACTCAGCCCATAAGCCCATCTTTCCCGGCGTCTGCAGTAGTGTAATATTATCAGTCAACGCGAAGGCCCGAGTGCTTTTGCGAGTGCGTTGCCAGTGTCTTAAAGTAATAAAGTATTGCCAAATTACAAAATTTGCTTAAAGTAAATGTATAAGCATATACATTCAGACTGCCAAATTTTTTTTGTCATAGCAATGTACCTAAAGCAATTCAAATATGGATACGGCAATGTACATCGAATAATAATTATATTTGGTACCGTTTAGCTCATTGTTCAAAAAATATTTGAAGATCATTTTATCATGTGATTAAAATAATCGTTTTAATGTATAGGTTTTTATGATTACGGCTTCGAAAAAGGAATGTTTAACTGATATAACAAGACATCGGATTCCGTGGGGCGAAACTTTTTGACAGCTAAGGATTTTCTATATCGATAAACTCGTTTATCGATTCTAGTTCTATATACTAGTGAGCGCCCCCAAGATTGTGTGTGTTTTTGTAACTATTGATCGCTTTATGAAATTTTGTTAAGATGCTCCTATAACCTCCACAGAAATTGAAGTCTTCTAGACACTAGAAATGGTTTATCAGCCAAGACGGAAAAACTTAACTCCCGAAAATATGGAAAAAAATCTGGTAGTTTACTTTAACAATAATAGATCGGACAGTCGGGAAAAAGAATTGTGACGAATAAATAATTTAAAAACGTTTTTAAAAAGAAGAGGAAAATTTTGTTGCTATTTTATTATATAGTTAAGTAATACTCTTTTAATAACAAAATATTTAAGCAAACCCTTGTGTGTTCACTAGTATTTAGAACAAGCTATCGATAAATGAGTATATCGATATAAGAAGTCCCTAGCTGTCAAGATGTTTCGTCCCACGGAATCCGATGTCTGGATATGACCAAATAAAAATGAAAATAGAGGAAACAAAACATAATCGCGAATGCTTGAAATCACGTGCCACCTGCCTTAGCTATTAGGGGGACATTGATGCACGGAGCACATTTATACAGTAGCAATATTTTAAAATCGCAGAACGCCACGAAATCTGCCACATCACTAGAACGCTCAAGGACACGCACAAGAACGACGAATTCTTTCACTCTTCAGACAATACGCCTTTGGAATGGCCTTCCTCTCGATATAAGGAAAGCTCAGAGTAAACTCTCCTTCAAGCACATGCTTCGCAAGCATCTGTTGTCAAAGTTGCGTGACTGATAATCTTTTTGGTATTTCATTGTGGGTACACTTGTATGTATATATGTATGTGTATCGTATAAAGTATATGTGTAAGTCTATTAAGTATCTGAATTATTAGACTGCAACAGTTGTGACTTCATTTTACAATTTTCTAGCCTGCACCTATCAAACCTCTCTTTTTGGCGCAGTGGTTGACTGGTAGAGAATGCCTAAAGGCATTAAGTCCGCCATTTGTACTTTAATTTTGTGCAATAAAGTTTAAATAAATAAATAAATAAGAACGACAGTTGTGACGACGCTCGCCGCCAGTTCGCCGTTGGCCGTCGACGAGTGTAAACGTGCTCACGCTGCCGCGTTGTAAAATTTTACGCGAAATGTGATCGTATCTCAGCATCGTCTTATTAGCTATATCTGCCGGTTAATATTGCCAAAGGTAAGTGAATATATTCAAAAGTGATTTTAATAATGTTTTTGACCATATAATTAATCCATAATTAATTAAATTAATTGTTTGTAAAAAAGTCCGTTGGGGCACTTTGATTCGGTAAGCAACGGGGAAGAATGATACGTATCAATCTGCCCCTTTAGTGTATTATTCTGCCCCGTTAGTGTATTAATGTGCCCCGTCACAAATAAAAATATATTAACATGTTTTTTTTAATTTTTTGTCTAGAAAATGGTCCGCACCTATAAACCTAAGACTAATAAAAAATATATTAGTGAAGAAAACATTCAAGAAGCTATATGCGAAGTACTATCGAAGACTTTATCTATACGCAAAGCGGCCGACAAATATGGCATCAAAGCTTAGAGAAGTTTAGAAAATCATTTGAAGCAGCCGGACCATCATCTACACGTGCAGCACTATCTTCATTACAAGCAGCATCGTCTTCACAAGAACTACTAGCACTGTCTTCATTACAAGCGTCATCGTTACAAACGGTAAAAAAAAGAGAATGACATCTTTGCCACCGGAAAAAGATTCAGACTCCAGTCAAAGCGAAGTCATAATGACAAGTGATAGTGAAGACATTGAAATGCTATCAGAATCAGAAGATGGGGTAGCTCTTGGAGTTGTTAACCACGAAGATATAAAGATCGCAGATTTCTTGGTTCAAATATTGTTAACACGCTGAATAAAGTGTATTTTGTGATCTCAAATAATAAGATGACTTTTATTTCTAATTTTTCATTAATAATACAACTTAGATCGCCCTATACAGGGTGTTTTCGTGGTCGTCATCCTAACTGTGAAAGACGTGTTAAGATGGTCTTTCTAAACAATGTTTCCCATGGGACCTTTATGAACAGACGTACTTTTTTACGACTACTAAAGTTCAATTTCTTTAATGTGTATACATTTCTCCATACTAATTATTTCCCTATGTGTTTACATAATTAAGAAACGAGACTGGAAATTTTGAACACTTCCGCATTTATCGGTATGTTTTTAATCAGTTTTTTTTTGCGCGATGTTAATATTTGTTCCATGGGAAATCTTGTTCAGAAAGACCATCTTAACACGTATTTCACAGTTGAGATGACTACGGAAAGACCCTGTATATCAATGTCTTCGTGGATTTTAAATAAGCATCAAACTGCCCCAACCTATGTATCAAAGTATCCCTCAGAAGGGGCAGAATGATACAAAAACGATTTTTCATTTAAGTCAGTATATCTTTATACCTAAACACTTTTAGCGGCTATTTCGTAATAAAAATATAAACTGATATATTAGCCAATACCTATACACGTCAAAATAAATATTCAAATATGGCGATTTTCGTTCATTAAATTTTTTTTCTAATTTTTGTGCATCAATGTGCCCCACCTCCCCCTATTTACTGGCTGCACTTTGAAAGCATTTATTTGAAACAAAAGATTTTTCAGTATTATGTCATTACTATGGCAAAAACTACTTTATATGTTCGCAATATTCAAATATTATGACTTTCAATGTACACAAACAATACATTTTTTATGTTTGTTCGATATTGTATAGGCCATAGACTAAATTCAAAGGAATTATTCGAATGCAGTGTTGCTAATAAAAGCATGAAAAATAATAAAGTTATGAATCCGACTTTGATAACTATAACATGATTCATTAACATATGAATCATGTTATAGTTATCGTGAACTATCACGGGCGGCTTACTTGAAGATGTAATAATTTGCCACCTTATTCATAAACGTAACATAACTTAACAAGGTGCTAAGTATTGTTTGTCGCTTTTGCTCTTATGGACACATTGTTAGGACCGAAAGAGACAAACAATTATTAGCGGCTTGTTAAGCTAGCAGACGTTTGTGAATAAGGGGGTTAGAACCTAAATAGCCCAGCATGTCATTAGCATATTTTTATATCTAAATAATTTGTATACCCTTGATTTAATTTTGTTATACAATGGTACTCATCATTTTATTACATAGGAGTCACGTTACTCCCGCTCTTATTGCTATTTTCTTGCTGTTATACGACATTCTTATAAACTGGGAACGCCTATCCAAATCGTAAAACAAAGCCTGAACAAAGTCAGATTAGGTGCTTGGCCAAAATTAGAAAGCTTCGTTTCGAGAAACAATTCTTTGTTCTCACAACAAAATTACAAACCGGCCAAAAGCATGTCAGGCAATGCTCAGTGTAGGGATCAGTAGTTATTCAAAAACGGTTGGTTTTAATAATGAGATAGCCATCTAAGGAAACTTTGACTTTAGAAAAAAACGTTTTTTTTTGACACTTATTCTTTTTAAAAGTCCTCTTCAACGATACAGGATTTCAGCAAATTAAAAATATCATCCCCACTTTACGTGCTGGGAGTATACCCATTTTTTTTCCTTTTTATTACCACTTTGTCCTCAGGTGACTATGGTCACGCGTTTACCGTTTAATATCGTGATACTCGTCACTTTCGCACTTACATACTTGTTAGAACCTGACGGCAACAAGGACAAACGATTTAACACGGTACCATCATAAGCCTGTAGGACTATCTTATACTAAAAGTTCAAAGTTCTAATACTAAAGGTCACTAAGCTAAGCTGCGGAGCCTGCGGACAGACAGACAGACGAGACGGACATAGATATACTATAAAGGTTCCTTGTTTACTACGGCTAAACAAATCAGACACCGCGAGTTCCTTACCATACTCGTATCGTACCGAACGCTTGCGGCACTTGAGCGCATTTGAAATTTTCAATGTGCCTATCTATACATTATAATATTTAAGTATGTACAGAGTGTAAGTTTAATAGGGGCGAAGCTCTTAATGGGTGTTAGTATAGGACATAATAAGTAATTTAGATAACTTTTACTTAAAATTAAAGCAACAAAATTATCCACACAAAATAATTCGGCGCGCATTGTACAGCAACACCTTCCAATTAATCGCTCGTTGACAACTAATTTCAAAAGCAGATAACATTACTGCCATATCAATATTAACAAATATTGGTATCTACATTACCAATCATAATATCAACAATTTGCTGCTCCGAAAATCTTAAAAAAATTATTGGAGTTAGACTAAACATCGAGACATAAATATATATGATACGATAGGATTAGTGCCTAGTTTTGTCTTGTTTTTGCAATAGCACGGAAAACCGTTTTATTACGCTGAATCGGCTGAATATTAAAAAAAAGCATGTAAGGGAAACAAATGAGATTTTCTCTATGATGGATGAAAAAAGATTGATGTTCTGCGCATGAAACGGGAAAGGTTTTCCATCGTGAAAAGGTTGCCAGTAGCATGCTTAGTAGAATTAAAAAGAAAACCAATTTAAAAAATATGACTAACGCTTAAATAAAACTCATTGGGGTTTTAAGCTAAACCTGATAAGCACACGAGTTTTGTCTAGATAAGGTAGGTATAACCCACTGAAATTTCATATAACTTTATTATTTTGCTGCGAAACTTTCTAAATATTCACGTAAGTAATTAACTTTAGCGAAAATTTTAATGGAGTGAGATTGTTTACTGTAACCGGGTCTGAGCTAATTGGTGCCAATCACAGTTGCGGTACGGTGTGTAAAGATAACAAAGCCTTACCATGAGTTGGCAAGCTTACCAAGAGTTGGTTATCTAGACATGTAAAGCAGTTTATCTACATCCATATCATAATTTCCCTATTATGTATTTATTCATGTTTGAGAAAATAACTATTATCGCACTCGCGCTGATTGATTGAAGCGACTTTATGAATTACTTTACGTATTGATTAATTACTGATTAATTACTTTATGTATCCGTACCGTGAATTGGCAAGTATGAAAAGTCATGGTACCTACGTTTTTCAAGTATCGGTTACGTAATGTTTTACTTGGTATGTGAAGCATTATATCGCGCTCGCACTTATTTATTGGAGCAACGCAATGGACAGTAGCCCTACCATGCGATTACTGTATTGCAAATAGGGCTCACGGTACACGTGTAACCCGCCAAACCGGATACCCGTGTTCTTAAGCCCGACGGTACTAAGAACCCGAATTACACGAACCCGCCGGGTACCCGTGTCCGTGTCCAATACACGGACACCGTTTACACGAAACCGCGTGCTACCCGGGCACCCGGGTACTTAAGACCGAACCGAACGGGTTCGAAATAATTTGAGCAAATGCAAATAAGGTCTATTATTGAATGTAACCTGAAGCTTCGTTCGACACTACAAAACACTACCTACCCGAGCCCTAATTGCAAAGTCATCGTACGGCTACTGTAGCCGTACCATGACTTTGCAATTATCGGTAACGTTAGGTTTTACTCGATACGTCAAGCAGGCCATTGCGCTCGTGCCCATGCGTCAGTGCGAGCGCGATAGAAATAGAATGCATTACGTATAGAGAAAAACGTAACGTATCCGTTACTTTCTAACTGATGGTACGGCTACTGCTTTACGTATCGCGCAAAACCTAACGTACACCCAGCAATGAACAAGTTGCAGAACATTCTCAAAATTGCGGGAATATACTCGGAAATTTCCGAGAATTTTCATGAGAACTTATAAAAATGTGTTATAAGTAATTATTTTAAACCGCAAATAAGAAAACAAGGCAGTAAATATAAGTCATATGGCATGTGTCTTGTACGGTCTTGGCTTGATTAGATTATTCGTTAAATTGAGATTCCCGAGAAGATTCTCTATGCAATTATGAAACTTTTGCTCGGTACAATGCTAAACGTACCTATTGTGCCTAACCGAAGCTTGTCAACTCATGGTATGACTATAGGGGGCCTACCATGATCTACTATTGATTGAAATTTGCTTAGGAATGCGAGTAAAATCACAGATCGGAAAACGGAACCCTTATAGTTTCGCCATGTCCGTCTGTCTGTCTGTCCCCAGCATAGCTCAATGGCCGTTAGTACTAGAAATCTGTAATTTGGTACAGGTATACATATTAATCATGGCAACAAAGTGGTAAAATAAAAAGTAGAAAAACATTTTTTTTTCGGGTACCTCCCAACTGGTGAAGTGGGGATGATTTTTTTATTTGCTGTAATCATATAGTGTGGGGTATCATTGAATAGGTCTCTTAAAAATAACGACGCTGGAAAGGAGAAATTGGATAAGCGACACACTGCGTACTTTACATGTGCGTTAGAGAGCAAAAAAACCACCGAGATTTTCGAAAAAAAAACATTAAAATTAATTAGCAGGCCAAATCAAATAATTGAAGCATTATTTATGGACATAAATATGTTTTGTATGTGATGTTTTAGTTATTTAACGTATTCAAGTGCTATTTAAGGATTTACTGTCGCTTAAGCAAAATGGTCGGAAAAATGTATTCAGGTAAAATTATCTAACCAACACGTTGTATAAGAAATAAGAAAGGTAAAAAGGTCCACCCGAGACTTACATAACAAATTCATCACGTTAAAATTATCTAACTGCCGAAGTGGCTTATTTTATATTCGGGTAAAAATATATAAATTGATAAAATAGCATAAATATATCATTAAAAAATATCCACATACTTAAAATGGGAAACTATTTTAGATTTCATAGTCAGTCATTTTAATTACATGAGTAACATTCCGTGACTAATACCTAAACGAATTTACTTACACGTGAAAAAAGAAAAACACTGTTTTAGGTATTTTTATAATAACTTTATTCCCAAAAGTAGGTAAGTAGTAAAAAGGGATAAGAGAAGGGAATGGTTCATAAATAAATGTAGGTACAAATGGATAAACGCCAATAATAATTCAGATATCATAGTCAAGTAATATTGTCTAACCGTCTTAAATTTTAAATTAAGATAAAGGTAAAATTGTCCAAACGACATGAGAACATATCATACAGTCAGGTAGAAATAGCTAACCCACAAGTGAAGATTAGTTCTTACACAGCAAAAATATCCATGTAAAATTTAACATGTCATGACGAATAGGTAAAATCATCCAAGATTAATTATGATGAATTATATTTTATCTAATCTCCGATTTCCTAAAAGTTGTCAAAAACCAAGTCGTTTAATAATAAAAATGGTCGAAAGTTCTCTAAATCACCGACGGGATAAGCGACACAAAAGTTGTCAGATGGATACGAAACCTAGCACATTCGACACAGAAAAATTCGCCGATTCTAACGGTGTATATAACTCAATATCTTCAAAAGTGTCGCTTATCCAATTTCTCCTTTCCAGCGTCGATATTTTTTCTAAAGTCAATATTTTCGGACATAATCGCTCCAGAAGAAAAAAAAAATCGTGCCCTCCGCCCTCTAACTTCTGATCTGTAGGTTAGATATATAAACAATCATGAATCTTGTAGGAAACTTAAAAATAAAACTTTTTCGAACATAATCGGCCTAGCTGTTTTTGAATAAATACGGAACCCTATAGGTACTGAGCATGGCCCGACATACTCTTGGCCGGTTTTTTAAATAGAACGTATGAAAATATATTCATTAGACCTGCAATAGGGTGCGGCTCCACTGAGGCGGAGAGGAGCGGAGATGTGTAAAATTGACCAATTGCATTCTTCATATTCAAAATTCGAAACACTGTCATGCGGTCTCATTGGCCAATTTTGCACATTTCCGCTCCTCTCCGCCTCAGTAGAGCCGCACCCATAATTCTACAGCAATTTTTTTATAAGTACACGCATTAGTAGTAATATTTAGTTCTACAGTTTTATTTAAAATATCTTGATCATCACATAAACACTATGATATTTGCTCAAAAAACGGATTTTTTAAATCGCCAAATCGTAAAAATAAATAAACATCTGTCTGTAACATATTCATTTCGGTCCACATGCTCGCTCTTTATTTATGGCGATTAATTGAATGATGAATGATAAACCCAATGATTAATTCTTATTATGAAGAAACTAAAGGTTGAGCATTTGTTTTTCAACAGTCAATTTACAATCGCATTCTCTTGTTATGATTAAACTTTACATCACTGGTGCCTGTCTGCTAATAGTGTCCAAAACTGCCAGGTGGTACTCAAGAGTATTAATTGTCAAGAAGCAATGTTTCATGGCTCAAGTAATTCAATACATTCAAATGCCGTAAACTGGTCAAGAATATCGGTATTGTATTGTCAACGACGGCAGGGAGCGTTCGCACATGACCATATGACCGATTTTAAGATACTTATACAGTGTGGAAATTAAACTCAGGCCCTGCAGGAAAACTTCTTTAAATCTTTAAGCCAGCTCATTTTACTTAAAGGAGATATATTATATTCCTTTATTTTTGAAACAAAACAAATCTGCATTAAAAGATTTTCTTAAACTCGCTTGCTTCGCCCGGGACTCGAACCAACTAAAAAAAAAAAAAAAACACTCTTTATTTTATTATACAAATCGGTAGTATTAATATTCAGGATAAAGTTTCTCTAAAGAATACTTGGTTACTGTTCACTTTAACAAGTAAAATACACGTAACAGAAGTCCAGTCCTGACGCCCATGGACTTCTTTTTATGGGGTCATGTAAAAAACTTGCTATGAAACCGTTCAAGAGCTAAGGATTGCGGTAGAAAATGTTATTAGCATACACCACAACACTTTGCTGAAGGCTTCAAAAAATGAATTTCAACGGCGACTAATGTTGTGTAGCCGGAACGACGTGGCTCATTTCGAACAATTTATCATTTAAATAATTTAAGTGTTACAAAATTGATAGTGAAATAAAGTTGATGTTAGATGTAACGATTATTTTTAAGACCAAATGTTTGTTAGAGAAACTTTATCCTGAATATTAATACTACCGATAAGTATAATAAAATAAAGTGTTTATTTTTTTTAGTAGGTTCGAGTCACGGGCGAATTTTAATGCAGATTTGTTTCTTTTCAAAAATAAAGGATTGTCTCCTTTAAGTAAAATGAGCTAGCTTAAGGATTTAAAGTAGTTTTCCTCCAGGGCCTGAGTTTAATTTCCAGTTCCACACTGTATATTTAATGTTAGGTATGTCGGCGTTTGCCAATTGCAGAGTGTCTTGAGACGAACATTGCGAACTTTTGCTACCACGGCTCCTCATAATTACGTGCTCCGATCAAAATAAACGCAGTCATTCATTAATTTGTGCTGAAATTTACTTGTAATCGATCACAAGCAGTAATTAGGCATCTTATAGGTTAAAACATACCTCTTTTTTAACAGGCCTGGTTTTGCTGCTGAACAACTCCTGGGTAGAATCGACTCCTGTTATAGACGTAGTTTCTTTTCCAGTCGATTTCTCAAACACTACAACAAAAATGT
The DNA here is from genome assembly GCA_025490895.1 of Thaumatotibia leucotreta. NCBI lineage: Eukaryota > Metazoa > Arthropoda > Insecta > Lepidoptera > Tortricidae > Thaumatotibia > Thaumatotibia leucotreta. The sequence goes on from JALPQI010008952.1 coordinate 54,345, forward strand.
ACTATTAGGTGTTTCGCTATTGGAAAAAAACACTTCACAATTTGTGTTATTATTAAGTATATACTTCGTCAGTAGAAAACAAAAAAGTGTTAACACATATGGCTGAGTTTCTATTACATTTCACGTCTTTGACGCACATAGTGAAGCACGTTTGCAGATTTATTTTTACATGAATAATACTGGGTGAACGATATGAAGTGTTACCAAGTAGATTTTATTAAGTATGGAAATATGTTTTGGACACCACATTGAAGTCTTAGGCACGCAAACATTATGGTCTTAGACCGCAATCATACGAACGAAATTGCGTTTCGGCTTATAAAGCTCGTACGAACCAAAAATGGCTGGAAACCGAATTTCACGTGTCATCTCTCCAGTTTCGGATTTTTTATCTGATCTATTTTGGAGAGAAAGGTGAGAGCAATTAAACATGCTAGTATAAATGCAATGAAGAAAGCGATCGTATTTCACTGGCACATACCACTACCGAGTGGTCACAAACGTGCAACGAGCAAATATTTTTTTACCATTTTAAGACAAAAAGGCAAAAGGTAGTATATTGACTAAAAGTAAATTTAATCACAAAATGTAAGTAAATTTTTTCTTACTTAAAGTAATAAATAGTTGCAACTAAAAACTCCTTTGAAATTGGTAACACTTCATATCGTTCACCCTGTAATAATTATCATTATTTTTAACTAATAATGTATGCGAACTCGAGGTTTAAGTTGGTGATATTTAAGACCAAGATTGTGTACTGAGCTGAAAATGCGTGATTATGAAATAATGCAAGTTTTTAGGTTAGTTTATACTTTTTTCGTTTTTGTACTAACGAACAGTAGCCGTACCATGACTTTGCAAGTATCGGTACCTAACGTTCGGTTTTACTCGAACGTAAAGCAGGCTATCGCGCACTCCAATATGTCAGTATGTCAGTGCAAGCGCGATAGAATGCGTTGAGCGTAGCGAGTAAAACGTAACGTATCCTTTATTTTCAACTCTTGGTACCTACGCCTATTATAATGAAACGGGTAAACTCGCGTATTTAAGCCAGACTTGTTTCGCGCCGCGGACGACGGTTTGCACGGACTGTGTAGCCGTACCATGAGCTGCCGCCGCATTATTACCGCGGATTTACTTTCTATTCGGCGGATAAGAAGACAGTAGCCGTAACCACGAGTTGTCAAGTAATGCTGATGACTGTTAAACTGCGACCATATATAACATGGACGTCTAACGCCAGCTCAAAAATGCCCCCAAAAGCAATTGTTCAATTGTGCCAAGATGGGCAGGACATAGCGCTTTTCTTAACACCGCGCATATTTCGGCGCAACATCTTTGACAAATGTTTAAAGAATACAGCCAATCAAAACTTTGATGGACCAATCACAACTATTTTTAAATGGCGGTTTAAGTTTTTATATGTTGATACTAGCAGTTACCCGCGGCTTCGCCCGCGTACTAATATATATTCACTGCGTGCTAATATTTTCCCGCGATTATCTCGCGTTTGCCTTAACCGATTTGAGTGTGGCGGATGGTGCTTTTACCCGCAGTTCGGCCGCGTTTTATCAATTTTTATCACGGTCGTTTTAAACTTAAGACCTAAATTCAAGATGGCGAACTTTTCTTGCAATTTTTGACTTCAAATTCTGTATGAAGGACTTTTCATCTTCTCGGTATCGATTTTTTATCAATATCAAATCAAAGTTCTAGAAATTTTAGATGTGATAGCTTCTCACTTTTTGTTCCTACCCTCAAAATCTTTATGAAAAACCCCCTTGGATCCTAAGATACCGATTTTTATTAAGGTCGGATTCAAACTAAATAAATTCAAGGTGCCGACCATTTTGTGCAAATTTGACCTCAAATTCATTACTTGGAACGTTTTGACATTTTGGATATCGATTATTATCAAAATCCGCTATCATATTATGGTCATCTTTACCATCCGGTAACCGACAAATGCTTTTTATCATTAAAAGTTTACATACACTCACATAGGTGATTGTTATGTTTTGATGATAAACTATCATTCCCAGGCCTTACAATGATGACAAATAATTAGCCGAGCTGATTAACATTTGAAATAAATCAAGATTGTTACAGTTTCTTGCAAATTTGACTTCTGCTACATTATGATGAACAGATCAGTCAGAACTTCAGATTACCACCGATTTTTATGACGGACAATATCGAAACGGAAATTTAATAGGCAGCCTTTTTTGCAGTTTGTTAATAAAAACCTCTGGGATCCCGATACATAGATTTACACAATTGGTTTAAAAAATAAAGAAATTTATGGTGACGGCTGTTTTGACTTTATACTATCGCGTCAAAACTCAGGAAAACTTAAAAGGTTATTAACGTTGGTTAACATGCCATATTTAGAATTTTTTGAATCAGAAAAAACACAAAAACGGTACCCCTGTCATAACCCGCAAGCACATAAAAGAGGAGATGGTATTTCACGTACACCCCGGTACAGCGACACGATAGACGTTTCGGATAAAACAGTTTAAATAGTCAAGTTTCCCTGTACAAACTTTGGACCCCCATTGCACCCTTTAATGAGTGGATTTTGACTTTACCTTTTTTTAGAGTACCCCTACACCCTCAAAGAAACCTACGCGCTATATTTGGAATCTCTAGAACCAGAAATAAACATGAATTATAAAATTATATTTATATATTTCGAATTTTACCCCATCACACCATAACCGTGTACATAGTATTACAAGTCTGCCGCGTTAAATTTTAAAATCATTATTGTTTTCGTGATCTACGTCCCGATAAACCATAGAAACGATACCCAACTTGATTTTTTCACTTCATCACCCTTTTTACCTTTTTCAGGGGTTTCATTTTCAAAAAACCTGCAACATATCTTTACTCTATAAGTTTAAAGAATACTCCTACGAAGTTTCGGACAAAATAGTCCAACTAATCTTGTTTCGCCATACAAACTTTGGACCCCCATTGCACCCTCTAGGGAGTGGATTTCGACATAACCTTTTTTAGAGCACCCCTTCACCCTCAAAGAAACTTACGCGCTAAATTTGGAATCTTTAGAACCAGAAATGAACATAAATAATAAAACTGTATTGTTTTTTCCGAATTTTACCCCATCACACTATAACCGTGTACGTAGTATTACACGTCCGCCGCGTTAAATTTTAAAATCGTTATTATTTTCGTGATCTACGTCCCGATAAACCATAGAAACGATACCAAACTTGATTTTTTCACTTCATCACCCTTTTAACCTGCCCCTCTGTTTAGCGTTTGTGGACTACGAGAAAGCCTTCGATTCGATCGAAACATGGGCTGTACTACAGTCTCTCCAACGGTGCCAAGTCGACTACCGCTATATTGAGGTGTTGAAGTGTTTGTACGAGAGCGCCACAATGTCAGTCCGACTCCAAGACCAGAGCTCGAAGCCTATTCTGCTGCAGCGGGGAGTTAGGCAGGGAGATGTCATCTCCCCTAAGCTGTTTACCGCTGCACTGGAGGATGTCTTTAAGACTCTGGACTGGAGAAGGCTGGGTATCAACATAAACGGCGAGTACCTCACTCACCTTCGATTCGCTGACGATATAGTAGTCTTGGCTGAGACCTTGGAGGACTTAAGTACTATGCTTGTTGACCTCGGTAAAGCCTCCGAGCGAGTTGGTCTTAAAATGAACATGGATAAGACGAAAATCATGTCAAATTCCCATGTAGCACCAACTCCCGTAATAATCGGAG
>JALPQI010008953.1:0-42977 GCA_025490895.1 Thaumatotibia leucotreta
CACCTCGAAGCGCCGCTGCCCGTCCTAGTGACTATCTTAGCTAAGAGGAGGGGGTAAGGCAGCACGCGTCATTTTGTTAGCTAAGTGTGTATACCAGCGGCCGTATTACAGCTGAAATGGAGTACGAATGTCGGAGGAGCCCTCCACCCAGTAGCCTTCGAAGTTCTGCTGCCTGTCTTGATTCGTTCACGCTGAGAGTTGAAGCATCAATTTTGTTCAATGCTTCACGCTGAACTTGAAAGGTTAGTCTACCTGGAGGTGCCTTCGGTTTCCCAGGAGTGGTGTTCCCTCGCCTTGTGAGAGCGGTCCGCATTTGACCTAGTGATTATTCTTAGCTAATAGGAGGGGGTAAGGCAGCACGCGTCATTTTGTTGGCTAAGTATGTCTACTAGTGGCCGTATTACAGCTGAAATGGAGTACGAATGTCGGAGGAATCTTCCACCCAGTATACTTCGAAGTTCTACTGCCTGTCTTGATTAGTCCACGCTGAGAGTTCCACTACCAGCACCCGGGTGAAGCATCAATTTTGTTCAATGCTTGGCGCTGAACTCAAAAGGTTAGTCTACCTGGAGGTGCCTTCGGTTTCCCAGGAGTGGTGTTCCCTCGGCGTGTGAGAGCGGTCCTCATCTGGCGGCCGGCGCGCTCCTCGAAGCGGCGCTGCCCGTCCTGGTTGCTCCTCGCTGAGAGTGACGTCACCCACTGCCGGCCCATCACCCGGGTGCGGCGACTGAGGGAGATAATTCAGATAATAAGTAGATTTAGGGGTAAAACTATGAAAACGGATAAACTCGCGTATATTAACTAATTTTAACTTCATTCCGACGTTTCGAACACTTTACAGGGTTCGTGGTGGTAGTTTTATTTCATGAGTAATCTTCGCGGTAACCGAAGAAAATATTAGATTTAGGGGCTTTTTCATCAACACCAAATAAAATATATCTGTTTGGTGTCATTTTCTTTAATGTGTCTGAGGAAAAGGATCTTTTGAAGCGTTAGTAAAAGAGGTATGTTAAACCCACAGAACAGTATTCCGTGCTTAAACCAACCCGATAAATATTTTACGAGTAATAGATGTTTTTCGTCCATAACAATTTGGTGGAAAGCGGTCCGTGATCCGTGACACTGGAAGAATTGAGTTAACAAGTAATGTATGGGTGATATTATATGTCCTTATTTAAATGGCAAATGTCAGGATTGATCTGCCACCGAACAAAAGCACCTTAAAACAGTGTGAATTTTGAGGCACAGAATAACGGGTTTGTTTGGATGTGTGTCAAAATTTCGCGTCGCTAGACAAGGCCTCATCACCAGTTACTAAAGTAGAGGCATCGTAAGAAGTCGTTTTTGACGTTTGTTTGCACATGAAGTTCTGTAAATGTTGACAGTTAGTATAATGGAGCAAATGTCAAACTTCATTGTTGCCTGTACGGAATAGTGATGTTACTACTGTTGCTGCAATTTACCGATACTTCAATCGAAATAAATAAGTAAACCTTTTTTATCGAGGTACGAATAATTGCTATAATAGTAGGTACGCACATATTTTCTAAAAGTTTGTTATGGTTTCGACAGGTCCTCGCGAGCCCGTGTGCCCGGTGGATACGCGGCTTTACAGACTGTGTTGAACTTGACAACCAGATAAATATCAAAATTGTTATAAAATCACGTATAATTTTATTTTTCTTAGAATAATAATTTATGTACCACTACGTTATCACCTAGATGTGCTCTGATTTTAATAAATGGTTTTAGTGACTTTATATACTGTATATACGGCATTTCTCTATTTGGCATACCTACATTGCCCTCTTTGTTTACCCTCGCACGCAAGTTTACCAACGTGGGTTGGGAGTGGATCGCTGCAGGCTGGCAAACTCGCGTCCAAGCTCATGGTCTCAACCACTGCCAGTTCTGCATTGACATTACTATCAAGTGAAACTACCTACGTATATAGTATATCAGACTCCGATACTATTTGACCTGGCATTACATTTGGACACCGATTACCTACTGCTATTAATTGTTGACCTTGATTTTTAATTTTGACACTGGTTTTGACACTAGTTACTATCTCTCGGTAACAGAGGTTGTGGATGCTATTTCCTCTATAGGTCACGTCCTATCCGTCCTATAAAACATCCTACCTAAATGCGACTTTACGTCATTATGACGTCACCGGCACCAAAGTTTCGCTGCCTGCTAATAATTCTAAGTAAGATTACCAAACACTTTTTTTATAAAAATTTTTTAATGGCAAGTACCAGATCTAACGCCCTTTCGCACTTGACTGAAAATTTTACGACGGTAAAATCGAGCGTTTCACTACACTATTGTGAGCTGTCAAAAACGACTTCTTACGATGCCTCTACTTTAGGCCGAGAGAGAGGTCGCTCCTAACGCGGGGTTCCATCATGTCCATGCTCGCTTTCGCCGCAGGCTGTTGTGTTTACACATACACTCACCCCGGGTCTGGACAGGGCGTCCTCACTCCGTCCAGAGTCGATCTTTTGTCTTTTTTTATAATTTTAGTCCTTGTGGACAGGCGAAAGCACTAAGCCATACTGCCTACCGATCTGGGTCGCGTTTTATAAAGTGACAATTACAATTTCGCTGTTTGCCTCTCTTTCTAGCCAATATGTGCGTGCGTTAGAGAGGCAAACAGCGAACTTTATAAAACGCGACCCTGTTGTCGTGGGAGGCTGTGGTCCCCACTCACCCGGGTCGCGACGGCGGCGGCTGCCGGCGTGGGGCGTCCTCGTCGCTCCGTCCAGAGTTGCTCTGTTGTCGTGGGAGGCTGTGCTCCCCACTCACCCGGGTCGCGACGGCGGCGGCTGCCGGCGTGGGGCGTCCTCGTCGCTCCGTCCAGAGTTGCTCTGTTGTCGTGGGAGGCTGTGCTCCCCACTCACCCGGGTCGCGACGGCGGCGGCTGCCGGCGTGGGGCGTCCTCGTCGCTCCGTCCAGAGTTGCTCTGTTGTCGTGGGAGGCTGTGGTCCCCACTCACCCGGGTCGCGACGGCGGCGGCTGCCGGCGTGGGGCGTCCTCGTCGCTCCGTCCAGAGTTGCTCTGTTGTCGTGGGAGGCTGTGCTCCCCACTCACCCGGGTCGCGACGGCGGCGGCTGCCGGCGTGGGGCGTCCTCGTCGCTCCGTCCAGAGTTGCTCTGTTGTCGTGGGAGGCTGTGCTCCCCACTCACCCGGGTCGCGACGGCGGCGGCTGCCGGCGTGGGGCGTCCTCGTCGCTCCGTCCAGAGTTGCTCTGTTGTCGTGGGAGGCTGTGCTCCCCACTCACCCGGGTCGCGACGGCGGCGGCTGCCGGCGTGGGGCGTCCTCGTCGCTCCGTCCAGAGTTGCTCTGTTGTCGTAGGAGGCTGTGCTCCCCACTCACCCGGGTCGCGACGGCGGCGGCTGCCGGCGTGAGGCGTCCTCGTCGCTCCGTCCAGAGTTGCTCTGTTGTCGTGGGAGGCTGTGGTCCCCACTCACCCAGGTCGCGACGGCGGCGGCTGCCGGCGTGGGGCGTCCTCGTCGCTCCGTCCAGAATCGCTCTGTTGTCGTGGGAGGCTGTGCTCCCCACTCACCCGGGTCGCGACGGCGGCGGCTGCCGGCGTGGGGCGTCCTCGTCGCTCCGTCCAGAATCGGAGCTCTGTTCGCTCTCGTCCGAGGAGCTCTGCTCGCAGCCGGGCGAGTCGCCACCGGGGGTGCCTTTCTTTGTTTAAAGCATTCGTTAATTACTGCTCAGTCAGATGAAAAAAAATCAATAAGGAAGCTTGAAAAGCGCGAAATCTAAATATTTGTTCCTTCGTGCCAATATATTTAAATTATATATACCGCCTTTTTCTACTAATAGAAGTCAACTATATACCTACTAGCTAGAATTTTAAGCTTAGGTATACGAACATATTGCGAAAACACAAATCAAATTATTTATTAACTAAATATTTTGATTTGTACTTTTAATTTTTCTCCAGTAGTCACACTACTTAATACTATATAAATTATAAATATTAGATGTCATATACCAAAGAAAAACGACCAAGATCACCTATGTCCGAGGTGGGGATCGAACCCACGTACTCAGCTCACGTATTCTAAATAGGAGGTGCAGGCATGTAGTTAGTGCTTGCCCTCAGAGAATGGTCAAAGGCGCCTAGCCTTGTAAGGGATTGCATATACCCGAGAAATTTGACCGGTGGTTGCTAAGACCGAGTGGCCGAGGGGTACAGGCATCAGCCGCGAAAGCTGAGTACGTGGGTTCGATCCCCACCTCGGACATAGGTGATCTTAGTCGTTTTTCTTTGGTATATGACATCTAATATTTATAATTTATATAGTATTAAGTAGTGTGACTACTGGAGAAAAATTAAAAGTACAAATCAAAATATTTAGTTAATAAATAATTTGATTTGTGTTTTCGCAATATGTTCAATAGATGGCAGCACCATCTCTCTCTAGCTATTCTAGAAAACTGTAAAGTATTCTAAATAGGAGGTGCAGGCATGTAGTTAGTGCTTGCCCTCAGAGAATGGTCAAAGGCGCCTAGCCTTGTAAGGGATTGCATATACCCGAGAAATTTGACCGGTGGTTGCTAAGACCGAGTGGCCGAGGGGTACAGGCATCAGCCGCGAAAGCTGAGTACGTGGGTTCGATCCCCACCTCGGACATAGGTGATCTTGGTCGTTTTTCTTTGGTATATGACATCTAATATTTATAACTTAGGTATACGATTAAAAATACATTCATTAAAATAAATGATTAAATAATTCTGTACCGTATTTCTAGCTTTTAGGTCAACAACAATTTTCATCACCTAGTCTACATTTTATTAACTCTAATTGCACAACGTGACTTAAGCTAGATTTCTAACAATTGCAAATATGACTATCTACTTCTACTACTTATCCTACTATTACTACTACCTAATTAACTTAATTAATTACTTGTTACTAAATAAATCAAATAGCCTTTGATTTTGTCAAAATTTTCAGTGCCACTGTTTATATAGAACATAGTCCTTCTTTGCAAATCCAAATCCTAGTATCTGTACCTAACCTAAATAATACAGCTACTTATTGCTAGAATACGAGTTACCAGCACAGCTTTACCTAGCTACCACCTTGAATCTAGCCACCTATATGTCTATTGACCGCATTAACAATATTTTATACATAGATAGATAACGTTATTACCATATAGGTACCTGCGACCATATATAACATGGACGTCTAATGCCAACTCAAAAATGCCCCCATAAAACGAATTGTTCAATTGCAATTGTGCCAAGATGGGCAGGACATGGCGCTTTTCTTAACACCGCACATATTTTAGCGCAATATCTTTGACAAATGTTTATAGAATATAGCCAATCAAAACTTTGATGGACCAATCACAACTATTTTAAATGGCGGTTTAAGTTTTTATAGGTTGATATTGAAATTCATTTCCATGATGTTTTGAAGAGGGGGTGACACTTGTCAACTAAAATTCAGGACAGTTTTTGAAATGCAATTTAGTAGGTATGGCGTGCGCGGCTTCCATGTTTTATTTGTTCGTAGCCATATACGTAGTATTATACTGATTTAACCTTTTGACCGTCGCAATAATAGGTGATAATTCGGCCTGAGTCGTGCCAAAAGGTTTATACGGCGTGCTCGCAGGCCAGACGCATACCTCATGAACGTAAAATACTATATTTTTATTATATTGCCAGTGGCTTCAATTTTATGATTGTTTGGAATTTTGGAATGGAACGCATTCAAATTTCCAAACAATAATTCAAATGAATGATGATTCTAAAGACACACCCCCTTATTCATAAACGTTTGTTAACTTAACAAGCCGCTAATAATTGTTTGTCCCTTTCGTTCTTAACAATGTGACCATAAGAGCAAAAGGGACAAACAATTATTAGCGGCTTGTTAAGTTAACAAACGTGTTAGCGACGCGCTCATTCGGATACCCGTTTATAGTTGAATGTATACCTATACCTACCTATCTACATACATATGTGCATAGATGCATTTTTTGCCAATGCCCCACGGCCGGCCCTGTCAGTCTGCATGCATTCGTTGACAGAGCCGCGCGGTACCGGGTTAAATTTGCTACTTAGCCATAATTACTGTCAAGTTTTTCTGTAATGTTTTACCGTGCTCATATTAGTACCTACATAAAATAAGTGCATAAATCTCTGCGTTTACTTCATCACCTCAAAACCTCACCCCACTGGCTTCAGTGGTTCTTCGAACCGGATCTCTAATTGGATGTACCGAACACCTATAATGACACGGAGTACAGTACGCAGGGAGCGCCTTGAGAACGAAAAGCAGGCAGCGGAGAATGATTCTCAGACGAATCAAGAAGCAAGCACGTGGAAAGCTCCAGAAACGCCGATGGTTACGCAACACGTTTCCGACGTTGTGGCGGGTAGCAGCGTAAAACCAGAGCCACGCCTTACGCGCTCGCTTTCATTGGCAAGATCTAGATCTTCAGCATCGTCTATCGAGGCACGTAAAAAGAGATTGACACTGGAAGCTGAAAAACGAAAAGCCGAAATACGGATGCAGCTTATAGACCAAGAGCTAGAGGCAGACCTAGCCGACTTAGAGGAAGAGGAAGTATACAGTTCACAAAGTAAGGAAGATTGTGCACGTCAAATCGAGAACTGGATGGAGAAGAGCCAGCTGGAATCGGGTAAGCCCCAGATACCTACCGCCAACGAGCCCGCCGCAGGTACGTCACAAGGCACGTTACAGGTGCTCGCCGACGCGGTCCAGAAGCTAGCTGTAGCCTCCGTCCAGAACAAACCCAATGCCCACCTATTAAGCCGCATTTGTACTCCTCGCGACTTACCAGAGTTCTCCGGGGAACCGCTAGAATGGCTACAATTTAAAAGGGCGTATGAGGAGTCGTCAGAAGTGTGCGATTTTAAACCTAAAGAAAATCTCTGGAGGTTACGTAAATGTCTGCGAGGAGCAGCCAAGGATGCGGTCTCAGCTCTGCTTATCAGTGCAACTTCGCCTGAACGCGTTATGGACACGCTGGAGCTACGTTTTGGTAATCCAGACCTCATAATTTCCAAGCTCATGCAGGACATCAAAAGGATTCAACCCTTACCTCAGGAGTACCAGAAGGATATCATCCCATTTTCTGTAAAGGTGCAGAACTTCAGGGAGGCCGTTAAATCAGTAGGTCGCGACGAATACCTACAAGGCGTAAGCATTGTGAACCTGATTTTATCTAAATTACCTACACTATTGTTGTCGAAGTGGTCGGATTATAGTTTTCCTGTTATACAACTGGGTAAGAAATCACGATTGGATATTTTAACAGATTTCTTGAATACGGAAGCTATACGTATATCTACTACTTCTAACATTTATACATCAGGCTATCCTGTCGAGAAGAATAAAACAAAAACCCACGAGAGGTACGTTCGACCACAAGCAGTTTTATTGCAAGCAGAGCAAAATACCGATGATAAATGCCATTTTTGCCGCGGATCGAAACACAAACTCTCGGAATGTAAACAATTCAAAAAATCGCTCAGGAAAGTGCGTTGGCAATTTGTCAAACGTAACGGCATTTGTTATAAGTGTTTAGATGGTGCGGCGCCGGTGTGCGATAAGGATAATTGCGGTCAAGGTCATCATAAGTTACTCCATTTCAACGTAAACAACGAGACGCGCCGATTACCAGAGCGCTCATTACCGAGGGAGGCACCGGTAATATCCGCGGCACCCGAGATGTCGCCGGAGCCCTCGGCAGGGGCTATTCCGGACACCACTCCAGCGACGGAGGCGGTCACTAACGTGAACGCGACCAGAAGTAAAGTTATTCTAAAAGTGCTACCTATACGTGTGCGTTCTACAGTCGGTGAAATGATAGACACCTACGCGTTACTCGATGACGGTTCTATGCTTACAATGATAAGTGCCAATTTAGCGTCACGTGCTGGACTAGATGGACATCGGGAAACAATGAGACTGTGCGGCCCGTGGATCAATAACGAGATAACGTGCGATACTTCGGTAGTGAATTTAGAGCTCTTCGGTGCGGACAATAAGGTTCATTCTATTAGAGCAAGATGTGTATCTGAATTAAATTTACCTATGCATAACTTACCTATAGTTGATTGCTATAAATATGCTCACTTAAAGAACGCCCTGAGTTACATATGTAATAATGTTAATTGTAATGTTAAACCCGAACTTCTTATCGGTCAGGATAACTATCACCTATTGTTACCGCTTAAAATCATACCGGGTAATATAAATGAGCCGTTAGCTACACTCACCCCTTTAGGTTGGTGCATACATGGCCCAATGCGTACGGCGGGAGCTACGCGAGGCGCGGGCGGTGCAGCCGGGTCGGCCGGGGCGGCTGGCGAGCCCGGCGCGCGCGCCACGGTATTGTTTGTCGGCGAGGGCGGCGGCGAGCTGCAGGAGCTGCGAGACCTGCACGAAGAGGTGCGGCGCGGGTTTGCGCTGGATGCTATTGGAGTGTCAGGTAAGCCGCGGCAGAACTCTGACGACGTGCGCGCCGTGGAACAGCTGGAGCGAACAGCCCGGCTGGTCGATGGGCGCTGGCATGTCGGCTTACCCTGGTCGGACCCTAACTGTATAATGCCCGATTCGTATCCCGGTGCCCTTACGAGGCTCAAAGGGATCGAAAGGAAAATGAATCGCGATCCCGGTTACGCTCAAAGGTACTCCGAACGGGTTAACCATTTGTTTCATAATGATTTCGCTTCGGAACTAATAGACACTCAGCGCACTGAAAAAACTTGGTATCTGCCACATTTTGGTGTCGATAATGTAAATAAAAAAAAGTTGAGATTAGTTTTTGACGCTGCATGTAAATCAGATGGGTTTTGCTTAAATGATTACTTACTCAGGGGTCCGGACTATTTGAACTCGCTGCTCGGCATTATGCTACGGTTCCGGGAATTTAAGGTAGGAGTTACAGGTGACTTAAAAGACATGTTTTTAAGGATCAAAATTTTACCTCAGGATCAGGATGCCCTACGTTTTTTATGGAGAAACACCCCTACTGAACCAGTCAAAACATATGTGATGACATCCTTAATATTCGGGGCGAAATGTTCCCCATTTACGGCTCAATTTATAAAAAATAAAAACGCCTTACGATTTCAATCATCGATGCCCGCTGCGGTCGACGCGATAATAAACTCTCACTACATGGATGATTATATACAAAGTCTACCGGACGAAGCCACAGCAATACAAATGGTTAAGGATGTCACCGACATACACAAGAGTGGTGGTTTCGAAATACGAAACTGGACCAGTAACAGCCTAGCTGTACTGGATAAGGTTCCAAAGGAAAACTTAGGGACGGCTGCCGTTAAGTTCAAAGTCGGCCAGCAATTTGAGAGCGAGCGGGCACTTGGGCTCTTATGGTACCCAGGTAAGGACGAATTAGGATTTGACGTTTCGTTGAAACGTATTCCTGAAAGTATAATTCGACATAAACAAAGGCCGACAAAGCGAGTTATGTTACGCGTAGTAATGTCGATTTTCGATGTATTTGGTTTTTTGTCTCCCTTTACGATACAGGGTCGAATTATGCTGCAGGATACATGGCGTTTATCTCTTGGCTGGGACGACGACATTCCAGATGATATTTATGTTAAATGGTGCGACTGGATCGAACTACTAAAGGTAATACACACCATTCGGATACCTAGATGTTATCACAGCAGCGCTACGAGTGCGAGCGAGTCGGCGGACGGGTCGGTCGCTTCGAACAGCGGCGTAGCGGCAGCTACGAGTATGACGCAATCATGCGCCTACGCCGTAGCCGATGCCAATGAACTCGGTGCGAGTGCTACGCCCGCGCGGATAAGTAACGCTAAGGATTTAATACCTAATAGTTGTTATACTAACTTAGAACTACATATTTTTAGTGACGCTTCAACAAAGGCGATGTGCGCGGCAGCTTACTGGCGTTGGAAAAATAATGGTAAAATTTATGTTACATTCATAGCTAGTAAGTGCAGAGTGAGTCCAGTTAAGCAGTTAACTGTACCGCGCTCGGAGTTACAGGCGGCCTTGCTAGGGGCTCGCTTGGCGGACACCATACAGAGGGAGCACAGGCTCTCCGCCGTACGCCGTTATTTTTGGTGCGACTCCACAACGGTGCTACACTGGTTAAATAATAATACGCGCACATACAAGGAGTTTGAAGCGAACCGGTTGGGAGAAATCGACGACCTTACAAATATTTCGGAGTGGCGGTATGTACCTACAAACCTAAACGTTGCCGATATTGCTACGAGAGAACGATTTAACTATCAATCCTTTCTCGGCGAGTGGTTTAAAGGTCCTCAGTTTTTATATTTATCGGAAAGTTCCTGGCCACTCAACTTTTTGGAACCTCAGACCAGCGACGTGTTTTCTGGGTTTGTTGATACTAGTGCACAAACAAATGTAACTTGTAACTTACCTACTCCGGATCCGGAACGATTTTCCTCCTGGCTGCGGCTGCTCAGGTCTGCTGCTACAGTACTGAAATTTATATACAATTGTAGGAAACTTACCTATGATGACAGCACATTGATGGCACAGGCGGAGCGGTTGCTGCTTCGACAGGCACAGGCGGACTCGTTCAGCTGTGAAATAGCTGAAATAAGAAAGGGTAAATGTGTGCAACGTGACAGCAGGTTGCTGACTCTGTCTCCGTATTTAGATGAGGAAGGTCTCTTGCGCGTTGGTGGCCGCATCGACGCAGTGTCGGACGTGCCACTGGTAACAAAGAGACCCGTGATCCTCGACGGGCGGCACGCGCTGGCGCGGCTGCTGGTGCGGCACCGACACGTCAAGGCCGCGCACGGGAATCAGGAGACAGTAGTTAACGACCTGAAACAGGAATATTGGTTGCTGAGACTGCGGCCTACTGTTAAGTATGTGGTATCCCGATGCATGCTTTGCAGATTAAGGAAGGCCAAGCCGGTAAATCCCAGAATGGGTGACTTACCTGCGGCACGCCTGGCTCATCACCAGCGCGTGTTTGCCTTCTGCGGTATCGATTTGTTTGGCCCGATGGAAGTCGTTGTGGGTAGGCGCCGTGAGAAACGGTATGGGGTCTTATTTACCTGCCTCACGGTTCGTGCCATTCATATCGAAGTCGTACATTCCCTTACGACTGATTCTTTAATAATGGCTCTTCGAAGGATGGCAAGCAGGCGCGGTTGGCCCAGCCATTATTTTTCAGATAATGGCACAAATCTTCGCGGCGCCAACACGGAGTTAAAGCGCTCGATCCAGGAAATTAACCATGAGGCTTTGAAGACGGAGGCCATAAACAACCGCGCTCAATGGACTTTCGTACCACCCCGAAGCCCGCATTGGGCTGGGGCGTGGGAAAGATTGATTAGATCGGTCAAGGTGTCCCTAGGAGTTGTCCTTAAAGAACGGGCGCCACGGGACGAGGTGCTGTTGTCGCTATTAGCCGAAGTTGAAAACATCGTAAACGGCCGCCCTTTAACCCACGTCTCTGTCGAACCAGGTAGTTCCGAGGCATTAACTCCCAACCATTTTTTATTAGGGTCCTCCTCGAATTTACCTACAGCCGGAGAATTCGACGACTCAGACTTGTGCCTAAGGAAGAGGTGGCGAACTGCTCAAAGACTCGCCGACATGTTTTGGCGCCGTTGGGTGAAGGAGTATCTTCCTCAATTGCTGCCTCGCAAGAAATGGCAGCACGAGAGACCGCCCCTTCGCGAGGGTGACCTCGTTTTGATCGCTGATCCCGATTCTCCGCGAAATGTGTGGCCACGAGGTATAGTGAAAACCATTTTTCCAGGTCGTGACGGGCGAGTAAGGGTCGTGGAGGTCACCACCCCGAGCGGCGTGCTGCGCCGGGCCGCGGCTCGCGTCGCTCCCGTGCCGTTAGTAGAATAGTGCTTCGCACTAGGGGTGGGCTATGTTAGCGACGCGCTCATTCGGATACCCGTTTATAGTTGAATGTATACCTATACCTACCTATCTACATACATATGTGCATAGATGCATTTTTTGCCAATGCCCCACGGCCGGCCCTGTCAGTCTGCATGCATTCGTTGACAGAGCCGCGCGGTACCGGGTTAAATTTGCTACTTAGCCATAATTACTGTCAAGTTTTTCTGTAATGTTTTACCGTGCTCATATTAGTACCTACATAAAATAAGTGCATAAATCTCTGCGTTTACTTCATCACCTCAAAACCTCACCCCACTGGCTTCAAAACGTTTATGAATAAGGGGGACAGTCAAGAGGTTAAATCAGGCAGCACAGCACCCCAACCTTACCTTCCTAACATCATCCTTGACCGGGCGCTTCTTGTCCGTCACGATGGCAGGCGCAGGGGTGACCGACGAGGCCGACGTGTGCGCCGCGAGCGCCGGCGAGCCCGGCCGGGCTGACGCTAATGTGCCAAAGCTGTTAGAGTCTGACCAGCATAACTTTGCACAAGAAAAATGCGGCAAATTAAAAAAAAGTGACCTGGCAACAAATTCTCTACCAAATCAAATGACAGTTTGACAATGACAGGTTAATTGATAGGCAAAATTGTTGCCATGTAAATAACATCGAATAAATACTAGTGCAAAGTTATGCTGGTCAGACTCTACGACTCGGCCATAGACGCGCGCGAATTGAGGCGCGGCAAGCGTTTTATCAGGATACTTAGCTAAGTTGCCAATCGCTAACGCTTGGTAGCGTGTCGTAGTTTTCCGTCGTAGCTGCCTTACTTTTTTTTAAATTTATTTTTAAAGTCCTTTGTAAAAAATACATATCGGAGCTGTATAAAAACTCTTATAATAAAATATTTTAAAAATAAAAATAAAACCGCCTTCAAAAATTCGCCCGAACTAAAAAGTTAAAAATAATTTTGGTTCCTACTTCTTAGGATTTCCTACCCAAACCTTTAAACCTTTTACCCTATTCATTGAAATAAAACATTATGGCTAGGTACCCTACAGATTTCTTAGAAGTCGGTGCCAAGCCGAATACGTTCATAGGTATACAGGGTGGAAAGGGACGACGTTCCTTCCCGCTACCGACCGAGTCTACCAACCATTAAAATGAACTTTCAGTATGGGACCAACATCGAAAGCGTACATGGAAAATTGACTTTTCCATACTATTGAACTTTAACTAATCACTCACTTTGTATGAGGGGTTAATTTTTTTTTTAATATTTCGATGTTGGTCCCATACTGAAAGTTCATCGTAATGGTTGGTAGACTCGGTCGGTAGCGGGAAGGAACGTCGTCCCTTTCCACCCTGTATATTAGATAGAGCTTTGTAACTTACTGTCACTCCGATTACGCTTTTATCAACAGAATGGTCTGCCTCAGACATTTTCATGAAAGCATAACCGGAGTGACAGTAAGTTACAAAGCTCTATCAAATACATATAAGTACTCGCAAAGTGAACATATTTGGCTTGGCACCGACTTCTAAGAAATCTGTAGGGTACCTAGCCATAATGTTTTATTTCAATGAATAGGGTAAAAGGTTTAAAGGTTTGGGTAGGAAATCCTAAGAAGTAGGAACCAAAATTATTTTTAACTTTTTAGTTCGGGCGAATTTTTGAAGGCGGTTTTATTTTTATTTTTAAAATATTTTATTTTTTGCTTTTTAGTAGTGTAAATATAAAATCGTTATTCAGTATGCTCTAAATACTTATAATTAGAATGTACTGCACTGTAGTAGGCCATAAAACCTGAACTGGCGAACTTATATGAATACAAAAAAGATTTCGTCGAATTGTAAACCTCCTCCTTTTTGAAGTCGGTTAAAAACAGTTTCAAAGGTAACAGACTTAGCATTCCAATATTATTTAAAGAATCACTAACCGCTAACCGACATGTCATAACTACTAAGCAAACACTTGAATAGATCTCGAAAATGTATGACATTTGTTATATACAAAGAATGATCCTCCAACCCCTAATCGTTAAGGAGTTATTCCTTTCATCATCAGCTCACCAACATGAGACTATGACCACCTAAAGGCAAATACTCGAATAGCCTCCAAAATATATGAAATATGTTATATTTAAAGAATTATCCCCCAACTCCTAATCTCCAAGGAGTTGTACCTTACATCATCAGCTCACCAACATGAAAGGATGACCACCTAAAGGCAAATACTCAAATAGCTTCCAAAATACACGAAATATGTTATACTTAAAGAATTATCCCCCAACTCCTAATTGCTAAAGAGTTGTACCTTCCATCATCAGATCACCAACCTAAGATGTTCATGACTAGATGCAAATACTTGATTAGTCTTCGAAAATAAATGAAAAATGTCATGTGTGCCTACAACATTTGAAGAGTTCCCTCGATTTCTCCTGGATCCCATCATCAGATCTGGATTCGGTGACAATGGGACCAACTAGAAGATATACCCTTTCAAACAAAAAAAGAAAATTTCAAATCGGTCCACGCGTCTTCGAGTAATCGGGGAACATACATAAAAAAAAAAAAAAGATTTCGACGAATTGTAAACCTCCTCCTTTTTGAAGTCGGTTAAAAATACAAACACAATAAAAACAACTTTGTTAATATGCCGCATTGTTACAGGCAACCTCTCAATGTTTTTGATTTCCACGATACAGGCCTAGCCTAGTGTGGAAGTCACTGTCAAATTATGAATCGACCTTGAAACTTTTTTTTTCAATAAAATATTTTTACTTTTTTTATATTTTTACTTTTAATTAGGTTATACTATTTAAGCACAACGTCAGCCAATTTATACACCATTTGTGCGGTTTCTGAGGTTGGTTCAGCAAGATAGCTGCCTTTCGTTTACGATTGACGATTAAGCGTTAGCGATGGGCAACTTGTCTAAGCACGCTGTTCATTGGTGGGCACGGTCGGCATGCGCAAATCGCGGTGGTTAGTTGAGCATTTTTCAAAAAGTTTGCACATTTGGATCACGTCTTTGATATTGATAAAAATTGGTGGACTGGTAGAGTCAATGATGATGAGCACGATCCACAGCTTTTTTTTAGATTAGCACAACAAAGTGGCTCCACTCCACCTGATCGTAAGGGAAAAGTAGAGCCCAAATATACCTTTTTTGTTACAAAAAATGTATAGGAATCTGGTACCAAAAAAGGAAACTTCGAGAATTGCTCAGTTGGGAATGATGCATTGATTAGGAAAATCGCTTGCCGCGCCGAAATATGAGCGTGTTCGTGACCGAGCCGTTAGCTGACCGTTTGTGATCGAAGGGGATTAGACAGCGAAGCAGTGAATAACTGCACAGTAATGTAATTAATTACATCACGTCTTCAAAAACTTACTATACCACTAGCCGTAGCACGACCAGTAGTCGTCCCATGATTTGTCAAGTAATGGGTACATGAGTTTTTACTCGATACGTACCTACGTGCGAGCGCATTACTTACGTATCGAGTAAAACCTATAACGTTACCGATTCTCGCAAAGTCATGGTACGGTTAGGTACTGGAGGTTTGTATATTACGTTACGGCAGGACTCAAAATGTGCCTTGTACCAATGCGTCGAACTATTTCGCGTGCTGCAAGTCGCGCTTTATGCTCAAACAAAACAGTAATCATGTGATATTTGGTGTGATGCCTGTTTGCGCGGAGTGATAGGTACGTAATTATCTTAATGTTAAAAAGGTCAAGTAATATTTGTAATATTATGCACATCACTTACACATGTCTAAAGGGGATCTTACGGTCACAAACGGTCAGATATGTGTCATCGTCGCTCCCGACCCGTGGCCCAACCGCTATGTCCAACTGGTTGTGCCACAGGTAAAAAAATATCCGTGGTTCAACTGATAGATTACCTACTTTTTTCATTGTCATGTAATTATGACCCATAGTACAACTGAGGGGCAATTGTCCAACTAGTATACGTAAATATATGTTTTAGTATTGCAATACCGATAAATTTAGTGTACCGTGGTACAAACAGCAACACTCCTAACGGACCATTAAAGACAGAGCAGAGAGAAAATGAAAGAGATAAATATAGTTTTATTATGTCAACTTCAAATTAAATAATACACGGGAAAGTTGATCGTTCGCACTGTTCGCAACTTGGTCGAATAATACAAATCGGGTTCCGAAATCTTATGAGACTAGTATCACGACTTCGGCCGAACTCTGCTGACCAATGGGGCAGGCATTGCTACGGTTAACCAATGATCGCTCGCGGTTTCTTCAGAAGGTGACATTACCATGGTTACGTAATAACAAAAACGTTTAACCAATGATTGACCGCGATTTTTCCGGAAGCTGACGTTACTATAGTTACGTTATATATAACATCCGATTTAGTCCTGGAGACGTCAATCTAACTTCAGAGCCGGTAATTTGACTGCTAAGCTGCTATGAAGAAATTTTCGTTCATTTTCCTTTCAACGGCTGTCACTGTCAGATATTTTTTCAAAGTTAGAATTTCAGCCAGAAACTATTAAGTCTCTATTAAACATTTTGTATGGCTACTGACACATTAAAGGATTATAGGTAGACTGTCAAACGTCTATCTACCATATTTCCACAAAGGTTACATAAGTATTCAACTAACGTCAACTAAAAAAAATAAAGACAGAAATAGCATTTGTCTCTGTCAATGAAAAAACTATTTAAAATTGTCCGATAACATGGCTATTTGTAAAAATATCTTGACTTGGAAAAATACCTAGCCTATTAATGTCAGATAAATCATGAAATCCGATTTGAGGAAACCATGGTTAAATTACTAAACGGTTTTAGACAAATCTACGAAGAACTGTCGTTATCCAGTTTCCACAAGGAACAACGACATCTAGCGTCTAATCATGGCAGATAGCTAATTCTTAATTTTCGTAGACGAAGGAATTTTTATTATGTCAACTAGTTTTCAAATACTGAAATTTTGACGCAACAAAGATTCGATGACATATCATCGGGGACCATCGGTCATGTCGCGATCGTGCCTACTAACGAAAAATACCGAACCCATATTATTACACGACCAAATTGCATCCTTCGCCAAGTGGCTCAACATTCCTATGTAACTGACATGTGACTGTAAGTGTGATTCTCTTTCATGCAATATTTCCAATTTCTGAAGTGTATACCTAGCTGTGTTGCTGTTTGTACAACCAATTGGACCACGGGTAAACTAACTTCCTCGTGGTATAATCGATTGGACTATGGATCATTTTACTTCCCCGTGGCCCAACCAGTTGGACATAGCGCTTGGACCAAGGGTCGGGAGCGGTCATCGGTTGTACTGTGCAGTTAAATGACCTATACATTAATTTGTTAATATAAATCGTAGCATTCAATACGAGGCTTTAGAATTGTTGACGAAAATACAAGTGTATTTCCTTACCTTACGTCTCCTTGCGGTGTACAGACAGCGACAAGTTATTCTTCGAACAACTTTAGTCGTCAACTATACGCCGTGTTGTTATCAATGGGGTATAGCATATGTACAGCAGTAATTTTCCTATTTAATTTTGTGTTATATACAGTAAAGTATAAAGCCTTCCTGAGCTCGTCTTTTACATGGTGTAGGCAGAAGTAGGAACTTAATAAATTATACGTGACCGACTTGATTACGTACAGCCAAGGACATAAATACCTATATATACGATTTTAGACCTTATGCTATTATATTTATGCCCTTGAATGTACTTGTACAATCTAGTGTCGTCCCTAGCAAATTAAATTATATTTTCGAATTATTATTAACGTGAGACTCAAACATATTAAAATATTATCGAACCGGGTTACTCGTCGATGATTGCTCGACATGTTTCGACCCATTAAGAGGGCCCTCGTCCGGAGCACCGAGCACCCTGATAGAACGGGTACTGGCCGCGGGCGGTGGTGGTGGGGGCGATGAGGCATGCGGACGAGGACCCTCTTAATGGTTCGAAACATGTCGAGCAATCATCGACTTAAATACGTGAGTAACCCGGTTCGATAATATTCAAATTAAATTAGTTTCTCACCTTAGGTGGGCATTTCTCAGAGCGTAAACGGACGCACAGAGCGGGGATATATGGGCATTTTCGCGAGAAGAGATACAAAAAAATGTTTTTTAAGGTAGGTAAATTTAATGTTTTTCCTACTCAGAATAACGAGTTCTTTCAATCTAGGAGAAAAAAAATAGAAGAAAAAAATGGTCCCACATTTTTCATACATTTTACATGCTCTCCACTTTGTAACCGCTGTAGAAAGTGTTTGAAAAACGGTTACGTAATAGAAACAAAAAGTTGGGACACTTTTTTTCTTCTAGTAGGATCGAAAGAGCTCGTGATTCTGAGCAGGAAAAACATAAAATTTACCTGTTTCAGAAAAATAAGTTTTTGTATCTCTTCTCGCGAAAATGCCCATAAAGTAAGTTACAGATGTATTACATTATCTGTTTCTTTCTGCTTTTCATGGTAAAGTGGTAACGAATTCATAAACATACATTAGACGAATGTGTCTCATAATCAGAGATCGGACAAATGTGCGTCATTGTTCGCAATAATATGGACATGACTCCAAAGTTGATTGAATAATTAATCATTTAATAATTTTTAGAAAATTACCTATTTCATATTTTAAAGACAAACGGGTCTTAATCACGTAAACTTACGTTTAATTATATCCTGACGTTTCGGGCATGACGTTACACCCGTGGTCGCGGGCAGACCACGCCACGCCACGCAGTCAGTCTGCTTGCGACCACGGGTGTAACGTCATGCCCGAAACGTCAGGATATAATTAAACGTAAGTAAGTTTACGCGATTAAGACCCGTCTTTAAAATATGAGTGATAATCGTGAAAATTTAAATCAATGTAATTACCTATTTGATACTGGTAACTATGAAAACCTTTGTCACCTTAAAGCTACAAAATCAAATTCCAAGAAATTATTCGTTTACTTATTCATTTAATCAACTTTGGAGTCATGTCCATATTATTGCGAACAATGACGCACTTTTATCCGATCTCTCATAATAAACTTCAGACCTTTACCTATCACATGAAGCTAATTGAGTAGGTATGTATAAGTTATACATATATATTATATGTCATATAACAAAGAAAAAATACCGAAATTTACCTACGTCGAAGCTGGGTTATGATATGAAAAAGATTCAATACATGTGTACACTAGGACACACAGGTCCCTAAACTCGTAACGTAAGAGAAGGAGCATCTCACGGTTAAACTTGGTGTCGCTGGTGTACAGCTTGCCCGAAATTTACCAACGTCAGAAGTAGGTTATGAAAAAGAGTATGTAAGACATCTGTACACTGGGACACACAGGTCCCTAAACTCGTAACGTAAGAGAAAGAGCATCTCACGGTTGAACTTGGTGTCGCTGGTGTAGAGCTTGCCCCAAATTGATCAACGTCAGAAGTAGGTTACGAAAAAGAGTATGTAAGACATCTGTACACTAGGACACACAGGTCCCTAAACTCGTAACGTAAGAGAAGGAGCATCTCACGGTTGAACTTGGTGTCGCTGGTGTAGAGCTTGCCATAATGAAAAACATTTCGATGCAAGAGCAAACATTTTTTTTTCGATGAGGGTGAAAGTTGGAGGCGACAATCACCCGAGTTAAAAAGAAGTTTTTACACGTGTATCGAACGACTTTTTTCATAACAAGTGCCTTAAAAAGAGAAATTAACGCACGCGAAGCAAGCGTAATGTTTACTTTTCCGCACTAGTTACGAAATAGTACATTACGACACAAGTGCGAAAAAAAACGAAACTCGAAACGAGTGGCGATGTTTTAAAACACGACCGATAGGGAGTAGTGCGAGAAATGTGTCATTTCATTTTACGTCAGGTCCAAAACTTCGGAGGGCCACCTGCACTAAAAAACGTCGTACGAGACACGTGCAAAAATGAAATTCGTAACACGTGTCGATTTAAAACACTCCCTATCGGTCGTGTTTTAAAACATAGCCATACTTTTCGAATTCCATGTTTTTCGCACTTGTGTCTAATCGTACTAATGTAATACATCTGTACACTAGGACACACAGGTCCCTAAATTCGCAAAAAGTAGGAGCATCTCACGGTTAAACTTGGTGTCACTGGTGTAGAGCTTGCCCGAAATTGATCAACGTCAGAAGTAGGTTATGAAAAAGAGTATGTAAGACATCTGTACACTAGGACTCACAGGTCCCAAAACTCGTAACGTAAGAAAAGGAGCATCTCACTCTTATCATCTCTCTAGATTAGCTCGATCGGAGGGCTATGCTCGGAGTTTCTCTGCGTGATCGAATCAGAAATGAGGAGATCCGTAGGCGAACTAAAGTTACTGACATAGCCCTCCGGACTAACAAGCTGAAGTGGCAATGGGCAGGCCACATTGCACGCAGAGCAGATGGTTGATGGGGCCGAAAAGTGCTCGAGTGGAGACCACGGCTAGGCAAACGCAGCGTAGGACGTCCACCCACAAGATGGGCAGACGACCTTGTGAAGGTCGCCGGGACACGCTGGATGCAGGTCGCATCTAACCGGTACATGTGGAGGTCCAGAGGGGAGATCCTATGACTATGGGAGGTCCTAGAGGGGAGGTCCCTATGTTCAGCATCGGACGTCTTATGGCTGAGATGAGGATGATGATGAGAAGTAGGTTATGAAAAAGATTATGTAATACATAATTGATTTAAACTTTCACGATTATCACTTATATTTTACAGACAAAGTCTGCCTGCGACCACGGGTGTAACGTCATGCCCGAAACGACAGGATATAATTAAACGTAAGTTTACGCGATTAAGACCCGTTTGTCTGTAAAATATGATTATGTAATACACCTGTACACTGGGACACACAGGTCCCTAAACTCATAACGTAAGAGTAGGATCTCACGGTTAAACTTGGTGTCGCTGGTGTAGAGCTTGCCGAGCAGCCCGAGCGGCGGCCGCGGCGGCGCCAGCTGGATGCCCTCCCACCAGAACACCTCCTTGCATTGCAGTCGGCCGCCGTTGTCGTCGCCCGCTTCTGAACCACCAGATGTTCATAGGAATCAACATATTGATGGTGCATTCCATTCCACGAAAAGTCTACTCTGTCGGGGCTATGACAGCTGTGTGATTCTCTGAGGAACGTTTAAACCGCTCGAATTCGTCATTGTGGTCCCGCGATTATTACCAAAACGGAAGGACGAGTACCAACAACATTGTTTACGCTAGACTAGGTATTGGAACTGAATTAAGTTTAAATACATTAAAATAACACTCTTAGGGTCATCTTATTGTTTATATTTGCATTCATGAACAAAACATAAGTTTAAGTTACATGAACCCTGAAGGGTGTCGCAATTTACATTAATTATTACTATTCTTACTACTATGCTTATTCATATTACTAATTTTACATTTTATAATTACATATATTGGTATGCCTATGATTGGTAACAACTCGCAGTACTTACCGGTTAATGAGAGCCTTTTTGAAAGAAGAGATTTATTTTGTATATTTGAGGGTATTTTGGTAGGATAATAATTAATCTTCAAGAAAATCATTTAGAGAGTAGTATGCTTCATTTATGAGTAGTTGTTTTAGTTTATTTAAAATACTGTATAGTTTTCTTCAGATCTGATGGTATTGGGTATACTGTTATAAATTTGGGCGGATCTGTAATAAGATTTTTTTTTAACATTTCTATTTTAGGTTCTGGGAGGGCTAAATCTTGTTTTCGGTAACAATACTTACCGAGACGACAATGACCAAATGAAAACGCCGTAAATCGCTGAATATTCGCCCAGCTACCTTAGAAATACAGGGTGGAAATTCTTTTTAGGCCAGTGAGGGCAGCTACCAGATCCAAAGTAGCTACGCGAAAACGGTTTTAGACCCAAAAAGAATTTCCATCATGTATATGCGGGTGTCGTAACAGTCGACTAAGGGATTGAAGTGTCACTGACCATTATTTGATAAAACATTGATGATAGGCAGCAGCGTCATCATAGTGGACACATTACTGCGATCGCCAATCCGCTTGCCCAACGTGACGATTATGGGCATTTACCTCGCATATACGCATATTTAATAGGAGATACGGCCAGCAGTGGACTATCATTGGCTGATGATGATGATGATGATGATATGGAAAGTGCGAGAATTCTCTATAAATACAGTAAACACTCAGTAATAAAATTAAATTACACCAAAAATTGTATTTCGTAACTTTACGTGAAGTACGGCGTCACATAGGTACCCGACATTCTTGTGGAATACACCAGCTACAAAAATGAGTGGTGCAAAGGCTCGGCGAGGGTCATAACCTTCTGGGCATGTCTCAGAGCGTTTCAACCGCTGTGACTTCGGTGGCAGACTTATCACACGAATCCCGTGAGAGATGCAAGAACTTTTGGATATATTGGTAGACGTAGTTGATAACTACCAAGACATCCAAAAAATGTATGAGATACTCACGGAAATCGGGTAATAATAAGTAGTTGAAACGCTCGGAGAAATGCCGTTCTGAAACTCTGAGGTGACGTACCACAGACGTATTTTCAACTTTATGTGTTGATAATAAGACACCTGTCCGACAGTGGCAGAGGCTTAACTTACCCCGCGGCACTAGGCGGGTCAGCCGCTCCGGGAACATGAGCTGCGGGGGCCTCATGGCGATCATCTCTCGGAAGCGGCTGTAGATCTCCATCACGGCCGCGTCGGTGGCCAGCCGTTCGTCAGGCACGTGCTCGCAGAACTGACAGTGGCAGAGGTTTAACTTACCCCGGGGCACTAGGCGGGTCAGCCGCTCCGGGAACATGAGCTGCGGGGGCCTCATGGCGATCATCTCTCGGAAGCGGCTGTAGATCTCCATCACGGCCGCGTCGGTGGGCAACCGTTCGTCAGGCACGTGCTCGCGGAACTGACAATGGCAGAGGCTTAACTTACCCCGCGGCACTAGGCGGGTCAGCCGCTCCGGGAACATGAGCTGCGGGGGCCTCATGGCGATCATCTCTCGGAAGCGGCTGTAGATCTCTGGCAGAGGTTTAACTTACCCCGGGGCACTAGGCGGGTCAGCCGCTCCGGGAACATGAGCTGCGGGGGCCTCATGGCGATCATCTCTCGGAAGCGGCTGTAGATCTCTGGCAGAGGTTTAACTTACCCCGGGGCACTAGGCGGGTCAGCCGCTCCGGGAACATGAGCTGCGGGGGCCTCATGGCGATCATCTCTCGGAAGCGGCTGTAGATCTCTGGCAGAGGTTTAACTTACCCCGGGGCACTAGGCGGGTCAGCCGCTCCGGGAACATGAGCTGCGGGGGCCTCATGGCGATCATCTCTCGGAAGCGGCTGTAGATCTCTGGCAGAGGTTTAACTTACCCCGGGGCACTAGGCGGGTCAGCCGCTCCGGGAACATGAGCTGCGGGGGCCTCATGGCGATCATCTCTCGGAAGCGGCTGTAGATCTCTGGCAGAGGTTTAACTTACCCCGGGGCACTAGGCGGGTCAGCCGCTCCGGGAACATGAGCTGCGGGGGCCTCATGGCGATCATCTCTCGGAAGCGGCTGTAGATCTCTGGCAGAGGTTTAACTTACCCCGGGGCACTAGGCGGGTCAGCCGCTCCGGGAACATGAGCTGCGGGGGCCTCATGGCGATCATCTCTCGGAAGCGGCTGTAGATCTCTGGCAGAGGTTTAACTTACCCCGGGGCACTAGGCGGGTCAGCCGCTCCGGGAACATGAGCTGCGGGGGCCTCATGGCGATCATCTCTCGGAAGCGGCTGTAGATCTCTGGCAGAGGTTTAACTTACCCCGGGGCACTAGGCGGGTCAGCCGCTCCGGGAACATGAGCTGCGGGGGCCTCATGGCGATCATCTCTCGGAAGCGGCTGTAGATCTCTGGCAGAGGTTTAACTTACCCCGGGGCACTAGGCGGGTCAGCCGCTCCGGGAACATGAGCTGCGGGGGCCTCATGGCGATCATCTCTCGGAAGCGGCTGTAGATCTCCATCACGGCCGCGTCGGTGGGTAACCGCTCGTCAGGCACGTGCTCGCGGAACTGACAACCCTGGAACAAGGTGCTAGAAGTCAAACAACTCTTTAACCCTTAATATTAAACCGTAGTCTGATGTCAGACAATCAATATGCAGTTCTCCTCCCCAGTCTGATAAATGGGTCAACATTTTTTTCGCTGTCTTATTTTGTGTCTCTAAAAAATGACGCAATGGTGATTTTTGTATGAGTTGAAGTTTTGTTTTCAATTTCTGATGTATGGATTAAAATCGAGCGTGAATAACAAATACCTACCAGTGCAAGGGATATTTTTAATATACTGAGTTGCAACCGCAACTAATACCGTGACAGAGTGGTATGAAACAAGACAACGAAAAGAATTTTGACCCAAATAAGACAAAGGTCTGATTTGGGATAGTAAATAAAATAAAATGTATCCCATTCAAATGCAAGCTATGATCTACATCTACATGGTGTATTTTTGTATAAGAGTGCCCGGGGGCACGGGCGGTTAACAGATTTAAGGAGCATTTTGGCTATGATTTGCTTGCAATGAAGAAAGGAACACAAAGTAGAGTTACAGAAGTCTCAGGAGATCGACTCAGCGAAGTGCCTGTCCAATCTAGGCAGCGTCGTTTGTTACAGAATTGCCGACAAAGCAGGTTTAAAGAAAATAGCAGCAACCTTAATGAAATAAAATTACGTTTATTGATGCACGAAACATCCATATAAAATACAAAGGATCTGAAATCGATTTTGGCAATTATACCAGTGCGACTGACATCAGGGTCGCGTTTTATAAAGTTACAATTTACAATTTCGCTGTTTGCCTCTCTTTCTAGCCAATATGTGCGTGCGTTAGAGAGGCAAACAGCGAAATTGTAAATTGTAGCTTTATAAAACGCGACCCAGAACAGGCGTAGAATTCGTCGGGTTGCCCCAAAACGAGTTCTACGTCAATTCTGACATACACCGAGGTTGTACAGTGGCTAGTCCACAGAAGAGGCTACCTAGGATATCTTTTCGCAGGAGGTGTCTCACCGTGTTCCGAGTGAGGGTCTCGAAGCGGTAGGCTCGCTCGCC
The DNA here is from genome assembly GCA_025490895.1 of Thaumatotibia leucotreta. Lineage (NCBI taxonomy): Eukaryota > Metazoa > Arthropoda > Insecta > Lepidoptera > Tortricidae > Thaumatotibia > Thaumatotibia leucotreta. Next base: position 25,031 of record JALPQI010008953.1, read on the forward strand.
ACAACACGGGTAGCGGCCGGCGGGCAGCGCTGGTCGATTGTCTACGGAGAACATGTGGGCGCCCTGCTCGTGGTGGGAACACCATTCCATCTGCGAATAGGATAGCTTTAGGAAGAGATATGATATACCAGAACCAGAGTTGGGCAAAACGTAATCTGATTACAACTGCCCATACATTTGTATGCGTAGGTCATTTGTAATCTAAATTATGCCTAGATTGCAACGTACACATACAAATGTACCTAATCGAAAGAAGTAATTTTCAATAAGTTCTCAATCCTGGCAACACCGTTTTGATTTCTCTCTTCCGTCGTTACTTGCAATGGCTCCTGCTATTTATATTTATTATTATAATTAGTTATCTAATTAATTGTTGTGATCACCATTTAGAGGAGAATTGAGCAGGCCACATTGCACGCAGAGCAGATGGTCGATGGGGTCGAAAAGTGCTCGAGTGGAGACCATGGCTAGGCAAACGCAGCGTAGGACGTCCACCCCCAAGATGGACAGACGACCTTATGAAGGTCGCCGGGACACGCTGGATGCAGGTCGCATCTAACCGGTACATGTGGAGGTAAAGAGGGGAGGCCTATGTTCAGCAGTGGACGTCTTATGTCTTATGGCTGAGATGATGATTCTATGATTATTTATTTATTTATTATTCAAATAAGTTACACAGCATTACAGTTATAACACCAAGGCACTGTGAACTACAAAGATACAAACATATAAAAACAAGTTAAAACTAGTTTGACTTAGGCGACGTAACGACGTGGCCCCGTTGCGTCGTCTGATCCGGCGTAGAATTCGGCAGATTGCCTCGGATCTGCCGAAACACGACGCCCTTCGGCCAGAAGTCTGCACTCGCGATGGTGTCCTGCAGCGGGCGCGGCACGCGCACCACGGACGAGCTGAAGTGCACGTAGTGGCGTGACCGCAGCTGCTGCACCCTCAGCGAGTAACCATCCGCCTAAAGCTAATCCAAGTCACCTCATTCCACTGCATATATTGATCTTTTCTATACATACCTGGTAGTTGGGGAAATGGCTGTCGCATAACTGGCAGCGCAGGAAATGGCAGTCGGCCCACAGGCGCCAGTACACGCGGCGCCATGAACGCAGCTCGCCGTACAGCCATGTGATGTATTCGTTTAGGCTCCACGAGGGGTCTCTGGTAAAACAAAAGAAAGGTAGAAATGTGCGGGTTTCTAAGCTAATATCCTAAACAGACTCAGGCCAGAAGTCTCGCCGAGAAGTCTTGCCGAGAAATTGTGCGCGAGAGACGAGAAGACACCTACACTCACGTTTCTCGACCTTCTCGCTTCTCGCGCAATTTCTCCGCACCGATCACATTTACGCTTCTCGGGTCATCATCATCATCATCAGTCTATGATAGTCCACTGCTGGACGTAGGCCTCTCTTATTAACTATGCGTAGAAACGCATTTGGAGGTAAATGCCCATAATCGCCGCGCTGGGCAAGCGGATTGGCGATCGCAGTAATGTTTCTCGGGTATTGTGACTGTTATAGGGCGTTCTCGGCGTTCCGGCTCGTGCAGATCCTCTCGGGGCTTGGTTGTTTCGGGAGGTATCTGCACAAAATTGCCCGCAGAGAGCCAACAGAAGAGTGCTACGAATGCGGAGTAGCGGTGGACACTGCTCAGCACACGCTGGAGGAGTGCCCAGTGTGGGGGCCAGAAAGGGATGACCTGATGGCCGTAGTGGGGCCGGATTTGTCGCTGCCAGCCGTGATAAAATCTATGGTCGACAGCGACAGATCCTGGAACGCGGTGAAAGCCTTCTGCGAGCAGGTGCTTCAGCAGAAGGAGCAGGCAGAACGGGCCAGAGAGGTCGATCCACTGGCCGATCAAATGCGCCACAAGCGCGCCGGAAGAAGACGGGCCACACACGACCGCCGCCTGCCTCCGTAGAGTGGCCATAGCATGGCAGGCATGGGGACGCCTGCCGTCCTTTACCAGCATTAGGCCACTGAAGGCGGAATGATGAAGGTGAACATGGGGCCAGAAGGGCCTCCGGAGGCGATGCTCCGCAACTCGGAGCGGTGCTGGTGCTGCTGCAGATGCAAGCGCGAGCGTTCCTGCAGCCCACCGTACAGCACAGCGGCGGCAGACGGAGAGGTTTTTTAGTGGGTAAACTCGGGGTCCCATCAGCTCGTAACGAGGAGTCCCACATAACCACCCGGGTCCGTCTCCACACCCGGGTGGTATGCGTAACGCATTTTTCCTCTCCTTAAAAAAAAAAAGGCGTTCTCGGCGTGAGTTTATATGTGCTATAACAAAGATAATGACAGGAGGTAACCCCTGAATTTAAGGCGAGGTAATAGTAGAATTCCCGTTTGTTTTTTCAGTTTTCTTAATAATACTACTTCCTTATGATGTAAAACTTACATATGTTACATTTAAGAACTTGATCTATCACGTATTGATTAGTATTAGGTACTTAAATAAACTTAGCCCTATAGAAAATTACCCCAAACATAGGTCTAATCTCTGCATGAAAACTCATTTTGCCACGGAACAACATAACTTTACCAAGAAAAAAATATATCAGAAGAAACGTCAAAGTCTGTGTCAAAGATATTCGAGATGAAATAATTAATATTGTAAGAATTATATTTCATCATACAAAATATGTGAAATTGTGCTCCCGGATCGTACTTGCGGTCATCTTTCAGTCCCAATTGGGACCTGTCGGAGGGAGGACGTACGTCAATTTTGCGTACCGCTGTCGTCAACCAAACTATCTTTAAGATTGGTGTGATAACACATAAAAAAAAGTTATCGTCACTGGGGCTTCGGAGACTGAATAAACATAAGTGGTGAGTGACTAAATTAATAGAATTATGTTATTCAATATATTAAACCAAAACAATAACAAACATATTACACAGTATAGATAAAAACAGTAGGATGACTACTGAGACCATGACACATTTTGACATGACGAAAATAGTGAAATAAATAAGAATGGTACCTACTCGTATCTATTAAAAATAGGATTTTATGTTCATAATAGTTCGTTATCATCCAATAAAATTTTAAAAACACAATTTATTTTGGAATTAGAATAATTTTATGAAATGTTTTGCTAGCAGTCGCACTATTTGCGATTTTAACTTTCACGATTATCACTCATATTTTAAATACAAACGGGTCCTAATCGCGTAAACTTACGTTTAATTATATCCTGACGTTTCGGGCATGACGTTACACCCGTGGTCGCAGGCAGACATGAGTATCAATAAATCACTACTAATAATATACTATCAATTTAAAAAATATATGGAAAATAATGCGAATTGTTACGAAACGTACCGAGAATAGTACATTTCGATTCAAGTGCGAAAAAATTAAGCTCTAAAGGAGTGGAAATAAATTAAAGCACGACCGAAGGGAGTGCTTTAAATCGACACGAGATACGAATTTCGTTTCCGCACGTGTATCGTACGACGTTTTTCAGTACATATGGCCCTCCGAAGATTTCGACCTGGCGTAAAATAAACCACTTCTCGCACAAGCGCGTAAAAATGCGCCACCTGTACTGAAAAATAAGCTTTTCATAGAAAAATTGAATGGAATAATATACGAATGACTAAAGTTGCTATAGGGAATGGCGCCCATTATGTTACATTTGCATGAAGGGTAAATTAATAAAATAATAAAAAAAATGTATTTGATAAATGTGATCTATTATCTATAGGGTAACATGGTTAACCCTGGATCACTCCATTTTACAAGGCCTATATCTCGAAAAAAATTTTTGCTATATACATAATTTTTGAATTAACGTATACTTAATTTATTTGAAATTCATCTGATTACGGTCTGGAATGTGTATTAGAAGCTATTTAGAAACAGTAGAACTTTTAAAAAAAAGTGGAAATTGATCCACTGTGAAACAACAACGAGTATTCATTTTTTTATTGCAATAACCAGTCACTTTTAATTATTAACTACCACTACCGTCTTGGTAGGTTTATTAATCTTATTTGAGATCAAATTCCGGACATTTCCGGTTCAGGACATAATCGACTAGTAACAGCGACTGCATAAGGTGAACCTGAACCCCCTTATTACCTCTTTAGTCTTTATAACATAATACTTTCATGAGATCAAATTTTCTAAAAGCTGAATGATGCTGGATGACATTTGCAAGACTTTCAAAAAAAGCCCTTACAGTTTCATTGTTAAATGCAGTAGCTCGCGCCAGACTACATGCCTCTGGTTTCCGTAAAGATAGCTCTGGGTGCTAGCTGCTGGGTGTCTTTCGCGAAAGCCTCTTAGTCAATCAATGTCGGCCATTTGATTTTGTTCCCAGGAAGATGGCATATTAATATTATTGTGTACTGCCATTTGGTATGCCATATGTCAGCAGTCTTTGGCGGATAGACCGTAAAACAATACTGCACATTTCTTATAGTAGTCTTCCATTTTTGATGGTTTTTAGAGCCGTTTCCATTAACCGGGCAGTAATGCCGCCTACTTTTCGACAGATCACCCTTTTCCTCGACATTCTGTAATGTAAAATTATTGCTATAATTTGACAAAACATACATAGTTATACACTGGGTCACTGACTCATTGTGTACTTGACCCACTTGACCCAGTGTCTACCCTTACGTCAAAATAAATAAAAAAAAATAAATATAATAGAAAAAATACTCACATCGATAAAAAAACGAATCTACGCAGTAGTTAATTAATCAAGTTAATAATGAAAAAATAACAGGGCTTATACTGGCAAGTGTTTGGAAAATATAGTTTAAATTCCGACTTACGTAAATGTTTCCATCACGTGGCACTGACACTTAGACACCTGCACTCGTCGTTGTGCTTGCGCGGCTCCATGGGGACTGAGCTAGTAAGGACGTGTCGGTCAAAGGTACCTAGGGTGCGTAGAAAAGTAATAATAACGCTGTGCGTTTTGTAGTTGTGTGCGTTACCTACTGTGTACCAGCAACCCAGTGTCAACCATGTTACCCTACCAATGATATGGTACATATTTATTGTAACGGTTAAAAAGTAGCCCTGTATAACACATAAACTTGACCATGCACAGTGATCGTAGGTACTAATAATGTGGATGACGTTATCACCTATAGAATGTTTTCAAAAAATATTTTTACTAAAATTGCCACTTATTTATCAACCTCTATAATGAAACGAAAGTGTCATTTGAAATAAGTAAGTTGAGTACATAATGCCGTTCTTTTACTAATGTTTTAAAATACACAATTGAATGTCGAATTTACAAGAACATTGTTATAATTTACCCTTTTTGGAGATACGTGACAAAAACATGTACGTGCTGTGATCAAAACATACTAAACATAGAACCAACATTCAAATGCATTTTGGAGATAACACAATATATCAGAAATATAGAGCCAAAGAAAACGCAAATAGTATTAAAGACTGTATTGTTTATTATAAATACAAGTTATACCTGGTCTAACTATTGAAATATGTATTATTTTGCGTTTCTATGTTGTGAGTGTATGGTGTGTATGTAATGTATGGCTACTTTCCAAATTGTTTCTTTTAGGCGCTTTAAATATTGCCTATCAAACGTATTTCGGATAAACCTATATAGCTGAATGTAAGACTATTTCAGTGACTCCATGGTACTATTTTAAGAAGCAATAGGTCAAGATGCTACCCGAGTATAGTATCTAAACGGAGTCTTCATGATTCCCCAATCAGGCATACACAAATAAAATGTGGTGGATTTTATGTTTTACATAAAATCGGATTTTTACACAACGTTTTAGATGCCCTTCACTTTCTATGCGTGCGAAAACAGCGAAGCAGCTATAAGAATCAGCCATACATAAAAGACTTAATGAAACCCCATGGGCTTGATCCATAGTTAGAACAGGTGGATATAAATGGTCCATGACAGTTATATTAGATATCAAAGTCAAATACACGTGTGGGACTTAACGGAATCAATAATAAAACTTATTTTTAACTGAGCAAATGTATTCAACAATATTTAAATTAATTACATTGACAACTTATATCATCTTGGTTTTTACTTTTTATTTCAGTTTGGTAAAAGTTTCCGATTAAACGCTTAATCCACTGACATAGAGGCTAAACGTGGCTTTTAGCATCTGACTGTGGAAGACTACAGTGATAATATTTCCGCGTGAGTAATGTACAGAAAATATCATATACGCCAGTAACTAATTTTTATTTTCTAGTTTTTGGTGCAATAAAAACCGTTTAACTTAAAACTTTTTTTACTTATTTTATTTATTACTCAGGAGGATTGGGTTAGTTGTGTCTAATCCTGATGCTTTACGTCGAGTTTCTACCATGAAATGTGTACCTTATTAAAACAGTAATTAGACCCATGTATGGTTCTATATAAAAATGTAATATAAAAAATTATGGCCAAGTAAAGTCGTATTTATAATTAGACTTAGGACATTTCATAGCATATCGTGGCTCTAAAATCCTTGGAGCCGCTATGTGTAAAATTTTCGAAGTCTAAGTCAAAGTGTATGATGTTATATTAAATGTAATAAAGGACTTTTGGTAGCATACCGTGGTTTTAGATTCTATTGTTTGTTATCTTTAGTTGTTAAATAACATTAGGTAAATATTGTTTTTTTAAACGTAGTATAAACAGTATAATGAAATAGGTATATATGAAGTATACAGAGGATTTTATAATGGTGATACAAAAATAACCTAAAGCATATAACGTTAATTACACACGATACAAAAGCTATAATATTAACTCGCATCGCATTACTTAACAAATCAAACCAAAACTACTTTATAAATCATTCTTCACATTGTCTTTAAAGTCTTTTGTGGGTCAATAACAAACGTCGTAACGTCGTGTTCTCGAAGTGCATTATGACCAAATTTGGATCAGGATGTCGTCGAAACGTGATGAAAATAACACGAAAAAACAAAAATACAGCATTTTTGTTACAGAGTTTCGATTGAACCTTTCGCATCTTTCAGTGTTTTACGTGTAAAACACTTTTGTTTGCATTATTTTATTGAATTATGAGACTCGGAATGTATTGGCTCTCATACAAACACGTGACTTTTCATTTTGCTCCAGACTACATCTCAATATCAGTTGACTAAAGAGTTTGAAATTATAAATTATGATAAAATACTTATCAATTGGAATCATTAATTTATGCTCTATGTGACGTCAACGTGAAGTGAAGTCTATTTGCTTGCTAGAGCTTGCCAGATTATAAATTAATCACTTATATTATTATTATGTTACACTATGTCGTTTCGATTCACACTAGTCACATAGTTGTAGTACTGTAAATATTTTCAGTATTACAGTATCACGTCATCATTGACGGCGACTGTCACGGGTATTAGCGGAGGCTGGATAACGCTTAAAACTAGCGTTGGGAGGTCAAAGAATATGGCCTTAACCTCCTACGATTAGGCTACGGAGGGGAATTCTAAATCGATGAAAAAAGACTACATATAAAGATTAGAACTGTGTACGTCTCGCTCACACGTCGTCGCATAGTGGAAGCTAGCGTGACGTACGTACCTGCTTTATAAATCTTACAATGAACAATTTCCCTTTAACTCTTATAGGGCACCAGTCTCAAAAGCGACCATCAACCTAAAACCATCTTTTTGTGTTTTCTTATAATAAAGCTAAAACACATCTGCATTCTAACGCCATGTCGATGAAAACTTTCTCAAATGTTTGTGTACCTACTCCAATATATCTGTACAGTTTTTTATAATTCAGTACAGTGATGAGGCTTGAATTCAGTAGGCTTATGATGATGGTACCGTGTTTAATCGTTTGTCGTTGTTGCCGTCAGGTTCTAACAAGTAGGTAAGTGCGAAAGTGACGCGTGGAACGATAAATAGATAAAACGGGACCATCATAAGCCACCAGGTTTTATTTCGTCTAAAAGCATATGTCTCACTTGGTGTGTGAAGAGATGACGTTGCCCCGCCGGTCGACGCGCATGTTGGCCGGCTGGCACGGGACTTGCTCGGCGATCTGACGGCCCAGCAACTTGTTGCATCTGAACATATAAGACAACATTTTAAGTCATAATCCCACAATGTCGTAACAGATGTGCTTACCATAGAAAAAATCAACTGCGAAAGACTCTGGTTGTCACGGGATTCGAACCCGCTTCCTCTGGATTGCCGGTCCAACGTGCTTCCAATTACACCAGACTACTTTCCGTCGATCACAGCGAATTTAGCCAATGGTATTGTGAAGCTAATCACTAGCGACATCTGTACGTAGTGTTTCGAAGGTACTACAACCTTAAGCCACTCAAAGACGTGTGTCTACCACAATCGTCCGCAACCTCGACAACTCTCCGTTATTTTAAGTCATCTTTTTTCAGCTGCATGAGCAGTTTCGCGCGTAAATTAACACGCGAGGCAGCCGTTCATTGTGGATATGCTTCGTCCGAGGCAAAAGCATGATAGCATGAACAACTAAATTCAATTTATTTCATAAAAAACATAGAAAAACAATAAATACATGCAAATGCTAAAAACAACTAATACTTAGTTGAGGTCACCGAGATCCGAACCTTGTGGGAGGGTTCCCATAATGCTGGCTGCGTTCCCCCTTTGGATGGCTGTGCCTAGGGAACATACCCATACTACGTGACCCTTTTTTAAGTGTTTTTGACCCCCCTCCCCCTGGTGACCAAGCGTAGTATATGCCACGTAGTATTTTTTGTCTTTGGTCAGCCGTTTTGCGATTCTCAGAAATAGTGACGTGGTGAATGCAGTTTTAGTGATGAGAAAAAACAGTGGTGTGTAAGTCCGCTTTAAATTTTAATTACATTATTACAAAATAATCTCGAGATATACTAGTCACGTGACAAGATACCAGACCCCCCCCCCCTCCCCCTGGTGACCAAGAGTGGTACTTTGACGGACCCCCCCCCTAAACAGGTCACGTAGTATGGGTATGTTCCCCTATCCGTTGTGCGAGGAACGAGCCAGCTTTGGGATACCCGGTGACATCAAACAATTTTTTGTTTATGTTTATTCAACCACTAAACTTGCAAGTAATATTACAGAGGTTTAAAGCCGGGCCTACACGAAGGTCGTATTTAGTTCAAATTCTAAGTTACTGTGACAACTCACTTGCTACATTTGAGAAGTGTCAACTAGAGTAGCGTAGCATCTAAGTAGAGTCTCAGGTACCGGCTCAGCGAGGGATAGGATCATCTTGCATTGCAGTAGAGACGGAACTGTAGAGTCATTTACTTGCTACACTTGAATAGTGTCGCTAGAGAAGCGTAGCATCCACGTAGAGTCTCCGGAACCGGCTCAGCGAGGGACAGGATCATCTTGCAGTAGACACGGGACTGTAGTCACTCACTTTCTACACTTGAAGAGTGTCGCTAGAGTAGCGTAGTGTCCACGTAGAGTCTCCGGAACCGGCTCAGAGAGGGACAGGATCATCTTGCAGTAGAGACGGGACTGTAGTCACTTACTTGCTACACTTGAAGAGTGTCGCTAGAGTAGCGTAGTGTCCACGTAGAGTCTCCGGAACCGGCTCAGCGAGGGACAGGATCATCTTGCAGTAGAGACGGGACTGTAGGTGTAGTCACTTACTTGCTACACTTGAAGAGTGTCGCTAGAGTAGCGTAGTGTCCACGTAGAGTCTCCGGAACCGGCTCAGCGAGGGACAGGATCATCTTGCAGTAGAGACGGTACTGTAGTCACTTACTTGCTACACTTGAAGAGTGTCGCTAGAGTAGCGTAGTGTCCACGTAGAGTCTCCGGAACCGGCTCAGCGAGGGACAGGATCATCTTGCAGTACAGACGGGACTGTAGGTGTAGTCACTTACTTGCTGCACTTGAAGAGTGTCGCAAGAGTAGCGTAGCATCCACCTAGAGTCTCCGGAACCGGCTCAGCGAGGGACAAGATCATCTTGCAATAGAGACGCGACTGTAGAGTCACTTACTTGCCACACTTGAAGTGGGTCACTAGAGTAGCGTAGCATCCACGTAGAATCTCCGGAACCGGCTCAGTGAGGGACAAGATCATCTTGCAGTAGCGACGGGACTGTAGAGTCAAATACTTGCCACACTTGAAGAGGATCACTAGAGTAGCGTAGCATCCACGTAAAATCTCAGGTACCGGCTCAGTGAGGGACAGGATCATCTTGCAGTAGAGATGCGACTGGATCTTATCCTTACGGTCCAGCTCTGAGAAACCTTCACACACGTAGAAGTGCACTTTGTGGTTGACTGGCAGAGAATGCCTTATGGCATTAAGTCCGCCTTTTGCAGTTTCCCTTTTGTGCGATAAAGGTTAAATAAATAATTAAAATCACTTGCTACACTTGAAGAGTGTTGCTAGAGTAGCGTAGTGTCCACGTAGAGTCTCCGGAACCGGCTCAGCGAGGGACAGGATCATCTTGCAGTAGAGACGGGACTGTAGAGTCACTTACTTGCTACACTTGAAGAGTGTCGCTAAAGTAGCGTAGTGTCCACGTAGAGTCTCCGGAACCGGCTCAGCGAGAGACAGGATCATCTTGCAGTAGAGACGGGACTGTAGTCACTTACTTGCTACACTTGAAGAGTGTCGCTAGAGTAGCGTAGTGTCCACGTAGAGTCTCCGGAACCGGCTCAGCGAGGGACAGGATCATCTTGCAGTAGAGACGGGACTGTAGTCACTTACTTGCTACACTTGAAGAGTGTCGCTAGAGTAGCGTAATGTCCACGTAGAGTCTCCGGAACCGGCTCAGCGAGAGACAGGATCATTTTGCAGTAGAGACGGGACTGGATCTTGTCCTTGCGGTCCTTGATGGCTTCAAGCTCTGCGTTCGTGTACATTGCTGCCAATCTGTATAAGGTAGGTTGGTAGAATACAAAATCAGGTATTTTTATATAGGCACAGTTGATTATAACGTAAAATAAAATAAGGGCTGCCAACCGTCCCGCTATATGCTGGACGTCCCGTTTCTGGGGCCCTAAAGTATGTGTCCCGCAAAAAGTTCGCGCGGGACGCCGATTGTCCCGCTTTTCAGAGAATACTAAACTGGGAACACTAAAATAAAAATATGAATACGTAAATGAGAGCAATTTAAGATTGCGTCATATTAATTTGATTGTACCGCGACGTCCGCGACTATAGCCTGCGAGCACCGTGCACTGAACGTGTATACCTACTGCCAAAATATAAATTATTGCGATGAGTGCATTAGGTGCCTCTAAATTTAACCTATCTGTCCCGCATTTTATAGTCCAGTCCCGCAATTTATTCGCAAATGTACCGCATATCTGTGATCTTTGGTTGGCAGCCCTAATTATAACCTATTATTTCATACTAATTATAACCGGTTTCGTATTGCCCAATAGGTTGTAATTGCCCAGTCTTTCATTTTTAAACTGATTTCATTTCTTGTCTACTGTAAAACCGCGTTTTCACTTAGTGTTCTGTGCGAGCATTCGTTCGTTCTTGAGCCGATGAAATCAGGATTCCACATAGCAAAATGTTCGTTCGTCAGCCCACGAACAAGTGAATGCTCGCTCAGAATACTAAGTGGAAACGCGGCTTAAGACGGCAAATGCTACGGTATCTATCTGCTTAACGAACAAATCGAATGACGACTCTGTGATCCTAGCAATAAGATTTAACAGTACCTAATTAATAGGAAAAAAATACAAAGTTACGTGATGTCATATTAGATTGCACACGGCTTGCGTGGTGTGCATGCACACGTGTCTTGTCGTAAGTTTAACAAGTCGAGCCGCGGTTGGACTCTTGGAATCTTGAGCATTGCGAAGGTTTCAAGGCACGAGAGTTGAACAAACTTTGCTGCCAAGTGTAATACAACTTTTTTTCCCCTCACTATCGCGAGGAAATGTGATTACAAATCTCATCCAATCACTAGTTTCGGCGACGAAAGATCAGTGGGTGAGATTTAAAAATCACTCCCCGGTTCATCCCCCCCCGGTTCCCGTTGTAGATGACGGTAGCCTCTCTCCACCGTCCTCAAATGACGGTGCAACAACCGTCCCACCATCGGCACTGCCGCTAGCGACGCGCCGACAGCCGCGCATCGAGCATCGAGCACCAGGCTCTCTCTATCCATCTGTCTTCCTTTTCAGATCTCTCTCAGATCGGACTTTATAAATAATAAATAAATATTTTCGGACATCTTTACACAAATCGACCTAGTCCCACGGTAAGCTCAATTAAGGCTTGTGATGTGGGTACCAGGCGACGATATATATAATAGATAGATACATATAGATACTTAAATACATAGACAGCCATGACCAAGGAACAAATATTTGTGATAAATAAATACACAAATAATGCCCTCGCCGGGATTCGAACCCGGAACCTCCAGCTTCGTAGGCAGGGTCACTACCAACTAGGCTACGGAGGCTGAAAAAACTTTGCCTTGCCTTACCGCATCATCGTCACCAAAATCATTTTCTCTCTCGCCATGCCCATGGCAAATTTTCCTTCAACAGCCTCTCATCACCGTCCCCAAATGACGGTGCAACGACCGTCCCACCTTCGTGGGATGCGATCCGGCCACAGCTGCAGTAGCGAAAACGCGGGAGCAGCCACACATACTCCAGGAGGAGTATCGTTTGTATATTCAGTTCAGTCCCACCATCGTCGGATGTGACCTCTAGCCACAGCTGCAGTAGCGGAAACGAGGGAGCAGCCACACATACTCCAGGAGGAATATCGTTTGTATATTCAGTTCAGTCCCACCATCGTCGGATGTGACCTCTAGCCACAGCTGCAGTAGCGGAAACGCGGGAGCAGCCACACATACTCCAGGAGGAGTATCGTTTGTATATTCAGTTCAGTCCCACCATCGTCGGATGTGACCTCTAGCCACAGCTGCAGTAGCGGAAACGAGGGAGCAGCCACACATACTCCAGGAGGAGTATCGTTTGTATATTCAGTTCAGTCCCACCATCGTCGGATGTGACCCGGCCACAGCTGCAGTAGCGGAAACGCGGGAGCAGCCACACATACTCCAGGAGGAGTATCGTTTGTATATTCAGTTCAGTCCCACCATCGTCGGATGTGACCCGGCCACAGCTGCAGTAGCGGAAACGCGGGAGCAGCCACACATACTCCAGGAGGAGTATCGTTTGTATATTCAGTTCAGTCCCACCATCGTCGGATGTGACCTCTAGCCACAGCTGCAGTAGCGGAAACGAGGGAGCAGCCACACATACTCCAGGAGGAATATCGTTTGTATATTCAGTTCAGTCCCACCATCGTCGGATGTGACCTCTAGCCACAGCTGCAGTAGCGGAAACGCGGGAGCAGCCACACATACTCCAGGAGGAGTATCGTTTGTATATTCAGTTCAGTCCCACCATCGTCGGATGTGACCTCTAGCCACAGCTGCAGTAGCGGAAACGAGGGAGCAGCCACACATACTCCAGGAGGAGTATCGTTTGTATATTCAGTTCAGTCCCACCATCGTCGGATGTGACCCGGCCACAGCTGCAGTAGCGGAAACGCGGGAGCAGCCACACATACTCCAGGAGGAGTATCATTTGTATATTCAGTTCAGTCCCACCATCGTCGGATGTGACCCGGCCACAGCTGCAGTACCGGAAACGCGGGAGCAGCCACACATACTCCAGGAGGAGTATCGTTTGTATATTCAGCTCAGTCCCACCATCGTAGGATGTGACCCGGCCACAACTGCAGTAGCGGAAACGAGGGAGCAGCCACACATACTCCAGGAGGAGTATCGTTTCTATATTCAGTTCAGTCCCACCATCGTCGGATGTGACCCGGCCACAGCTGCAGTAGCGAAAACGCGGGAGCAGCCACACATACTCCAGGAGGAGTACAGTTTGTATATTCATTCATTAGATGACGGCCCAAAGTGAGGGTACCTGGTAAGCAGAGCATCGCTGAGGCAAGCTAGGTTGGTAGAGGTCTTCACGATGTCGCTCATGTGCGCGTGGCAGTAGATGAGGCAGTCGTGCAGAAGTGGCTCCATCTATACAAACAGCAACACTGAAAACTGTACATCGACAACCCTACCCAAGATGCTATTCTGGGGGTAACCATAAGGCACTGGTCTCACCGCGAGCTACTAAGCTATGAACTATCGGCTATAAACACGAACGAAAGATACGCACTCCCGTGTAAATAAAAAAGACACGGTGATACTCGCCCAGCTATCAGCTAATCAGCTATCACCGCCGGGCGAGTATCGCCGTGTCTCTTTTATTTACTTTTTAGCTTAGTAGCTCGCGGTGAGACCAGTGCCTAACGTACCTACTAATGCGATTCAATGTAGGTCGAGAAAAAGGGACAAGGCTATACGAGTCGCATATCACTGTCCCTTTCTCTGAACGTAAACTGAGTCGCATTAGTACGTCATGGTAACCGTCCTGCAATCGTATACGATAAGCGATAAGTCACGTGACCATAATAATGTATGAAAATAGTTCCGGTTGCATTGAAAAAATACTAGTGTGCAAGTACCAGTTATCTGCACAAATCGTGCCAAAACCTTGGCGAAATCAATTTCATTAAAGATCATGGTAATGAAATTAATTATTGAATAACATAATACGTGCACATAGCTGGTATTTACAGTAATAGGAGGAAACGATCTCACACGCTCTACTAACATGAATATAATATTAGCATTGAAAATGTCCGGATTAAATCCCGTTTCTTTCCAAACAGCTGGTTTTTTTCCTGATTTTTTGGAAAAAAACAATGAAATTTTCTATTTTTGGTCAAATTTTCACTTATACCAGGAGAACGCGATGTCACCGAGGAAAAGTCAATTGAAACAGATGGCAAGGACAGTGACAGTGACAGTGACATTGATTGTTTCTGTAAAAACCCGAAAAAAAACGGAAATAAAACGAAGTTTTCATACATTCCCGAAAAAACATTTTGTTTTTTCCGACATTTTCAACGCTAAAAAAAAAAAAAATTAAACTGTTTATTTCATAAAAAATCATCATGTTGTACAGACACTTAGTCTAATCTACAAATTTATAGATTGTGTACTAAGATTAAATTTTTCTAACATTTTGTATTATTCATAATTTCAATTTAGGTAAATGTAGTACGGTAAAAATGTAGTACGTAGCGACCCACCATGAAATGACCACATAACTGTTAAAAATATCAAAGGATTGTAAATTGTAAAATTGATGTTAATAAATTGTGATTTTATCAGTGATTATGAATCCAAACATTTTACTAAATTTTTATAATCAACGAAATCTACACCATTCACGATTCTAATCGTCACTTTTGCTTCAATAATATTTGCAAAAGCAAGAACATTCATTCAGATGATGATGGGCAGACTGGACTGGACTAGAGCGGACTGTATAGGCTGATAATGTTTTAGTATGAACATATTATAAACCTGCAGGAATGAAGCAGAAACCAGTATGGGTACAACATTGTTAGGGTCCAGCAGTGGCCAGTCGGCTACCAGGATAGAGTCCCGCTTCACCCAACGCATCAGCCAATCGAAGATCTAAAAAGTAACAACATCAGTTAAATACACACTTGGACCAACTAAGAATCTTCAAAAATATTAAGGTAAACTAAAATATATTCGTATTAAGTAAATTACAAGGGGCATTCCTACACAAATCAACCTAGTCGAACGAAAAGCTTAATTTAGGCTTGTATTGTGAGTTCTTAGCGTCATCATAGTGGACACATTATTGCGATCGCCAATCCGCTTGCCCAGCGGCAGCGTGGCGATTATGGGCATTTACCTCCTAATGCATCTATACGCATAGCACAGACAACATTGTTGTCTGTGACGCATAGTTAATAGGAGAGGCCTACGTCCAGCAGTGGACTATCATAGGCTGATGATGATGATGATGCTGATGTGAGTTCTTACATAAGCGATGATAAACCCCCACCCACACATTCTCTGCTTTTCCGTAAGGTCACTGGTTCCTATTAAGATTTTATTTTGAGCAATGCATTTTAAAATAAATAAATAGAACGCAAAGAAATGCCTTTGCTGGGATTCGAACCCGGAACCTCATGTTTAACAGGCAGGATCATTGTCGCCAGAGCTACGGAGGCCGCTCATGGCGCTCATAAGCAACAATTTACTACGAGTATGCAGACTCTACGGTCGACTCCAAAAATATATTAACGATTTTAATCCTTGAGCCATGGGCATACGCTCTGAAATTAACATCATCATTATCATCGGTAACCGGAATACTGCGTAGAATCAAAACTTGAATCCCGCACAAAGTCCGTTTAACAATATATAATTCGCTGGTTAAATCACACTTTGTACTGATTTTTCAATCCCCAGATAACAGTAACTGTCAAATAAATGTTAGCTCTATCCTTTTTTTGACGTTAGGGTCTCCCTAAGTCTATCGACACAAATTCGGCTAAATCGATTTATGAAAACCTTTATTACTACGCAATAAGAGCGAAAATGAAACGACTCGGACGACCCCGATCGACGGTGACACGGCGCGATTTTAGTTAAAAATGCGAAACCGTTGGCAGGTTTGGGGCGACCCTTAGAGTTTTGGTTGTTAATCGACGATATACCTAAATATTATTCTTAAATATATAAATAATGTCAAAACCTGTATATCACAGTGCACTGATATATCCATGTCTTCTAATCTCTGTCCTGCTGTGACGTCAGCAAAATACCCCATCTTAGACACTAATAGCTTTTGCGGGCACCTGAAGTCTTTCTTTAGGCCTTTCACTTCATCGCATACGTGAATTTCTACATCTCCCCTGGAAATGGAGAAAATAATATTGATAAAAAAATGCAAAAAGATATTCCGATACCGGGAATCGAACCCGAGCCTCCTGGGTGAGAGCCAGGTATCCTAGCCACTAGACCATATCGGATGATGATAGAGAGGTCGAAATTATAATACAGCTTATAGGTGAATACAAGTCGATAAAAATATACAGGCTGTTTCAAACCGTGCCGATACGAGAACACAAAAAGTGATCGGCGCTGATATTTCGCAGCAACAAATTAATATGAAGGCTCCGTTAATAACAGCATGAGCGCTTACCGCCCATTAGTGACTAGTTACGAAACGTACATAGATTCTTTCTTTTTATTCCATAAAAAAGTTGTTATCCAAAAATCTATAGCAAAGGAATTTTAATAAAAGCGCCATCTAGTTATAATAATAAAAAACTCACTCTTGTTTCTGATTTAATTTCTCCTGTAATGCAATTATCGAAGACTTGCGTCTTCCTAGTCGATCTCTTGATTCCTTTTCAGTTACAAAACCTAAAAGTAGAAATTATTTGTACTACTTAAAAATATTATTGATTTTCTATATGAATAACATGAAAAGAAACTGACTTCCAAAACTTGCCGGCTTCTTCACCTCGTTACTTGTACCGGATACGGGCTTCTTTATAATTGGAGTGTAAACGCTAGCAGTTTTTGTGGGTTTTTTATATCCGACCAGGTAAGGTAAAATTGAATCTAAAATGCCCTCATTTATAACCTGCAATAAATGTTCATTTTAGCGCCATCTAGCGGCAGCCGGCATAGTGTGCCTTGTAAAATTGATTTATACATTTTATAATTAATATTGTACATTTATTAATGTTTACATTACATCGTTTAATTTGCAGTTGAGATTTGCCTCTGTCCAAACTCCAAGCATCTCTACTCTCGCTTCAGAAATTAGAGATTTTCTTCTCTGACCACCTTCTGAAAGTTTACAAAATAAGGTTTACTATTTATAAACTTAATTCTAAATTATTAAGTAGGTACCTACAGTCATGTAGCAAATAATTATAAATTATCTCTATACAATATAATACATAACTTACGTTCAATTTCACTGCAGCTCATTCGTTTTTCTACAATTTTATTTTCACTTTTCTTTTTTTCTAAAGTAGTGTCGCTCTTGCTAGTGACGGGCTTCGTTTCCGTAAAAG